>LNAC01000201.1:1567083-1607414 GCA_002007465.1 Ailurus styani | reverse complement strand
CTCCTCCTCCCCCCTCCTCCTCCTCCTTCTTTCTTTAAAGATTTATTTATTTGAGAGAGAGGTGTGCAGGGGCAGAAGGAGAAGGAGAGAGAATCTCAAGCAGACTCTGCTCTGAGTGCAGAGCCCGATGCGGGGCTTGCTCTCACCACCCCGAGATCATGACCTGAGCTGAAATCAGGAGTCAGACGCTTAACAGACTGCATCACCCGGGAGCCCATTTTCCCTCCTTTTTTAAGTATCAAAGTTGAGTTCATCTACCAAGATCCAGCTCCAGTGCCTCCACCTCCCTTGGGGCCTCCCCCCACCCCCTGCCCTGATAGTCCCCGATAGGCATTAACTGCTTCTTTCTTGGCACTTGCTGAGCGCTTCGCATTTACCTCTTCTGGCCCATTGATTTCATTTTGCTTGAAGCCGCTGGTGGTCTACACAAGTTAGTCTCTCCCAGGGTCTGTGAGCAACCTGAGAGCCAGAGCCCCATGTTAGTTCTCTTTGCTCTGTGACCATGAAAAGTAACTTGACCTTTTATGGCCTATAAATTGGGGATAACACCAGCTTTTCCTGGTTGGGGAGAGGAGTAATCAAATCACGCAGCGCAGTGCCCCCAAGGCCCACTCGGAGAATGTTGGAGAAGGGTAACTGTGAAGCCAGTCAGTCAGAACCAGGTAAGGCTGGGCCCTGAGCTGCTGTTCGCCCCCTTCCTTCCCCAAAAGGCATCAACCAGCCTGGGGAAGTGATTGCTGTGGGGCTTAAAGGCCGCTCCCTATGGAAATCGCCAACCACCTGTTGCATTAGCATCCCTCGGGGAGCTGGCTGAAAATGCGGAGCGCTGGGCCTCACCCCAGACCTTCCGAATCAGATTTCTGGAGCAGGGGCCCAGGCACCTGCATTTTGAACAAGCTTCCCAGGAGATTCGGATGCAACAGCTCTGGACACTCGGGGGGGGCCGTAGTAAACATGAAAGGCAGCGGGGGTGGAGACAAGGTGGCCAGAGCTTCCTATTTGCTCAGGTGATAATGGAGGTGGATTTAGAGGCTAATGGTGATGACAGCCAGTGCCACCGCCACTCCCCAGCCAGCTTCTCTTTGAGCCCCTGCCCAGGGCCAAATATGCGACTGATCCTCAGTCAGACTCAGTTACCAGATTCATTGGCTCCCCTGCCATTGGCAAAGTACCTGACTCAGCCTGGGTGCTCAGCAAATATTTATTGAACCAACTGAACTCCTCTGGAGCCAACTCTGGCAGGAGACGGAGGACCCAACCTGCTGAGCTAGACCCCAGCCCTTTCCTCTGGGCCTCACTATCTCCCCAAGATCCAACACTGGGTGGCCACACTGGCTCCATGAAGAGGGTATACATGGGGTGGGCAGAAGGGTGCAGGCAGAAGGGGAACCTTTGGTTCTCAGCCCAAGAAGCCATTCCTCAAGGAAGGAAATCTGAGGGCAGAGAGATAAAGCCTGGGGACATCCTTTCCCCACCCTCAACAAGGAGTAGTAGGCATGGACACCAGTCAGGCAAGAATTTACTGAGCTGAGACCATGCGCTTGGACTGAGAACTCATCCAGGGCCTCTAAGCCCCAGCTGCACATTAGAAGATCTGAAGAGATTTCAAAAATACCCATATGCTTGGTCTCACCTCAGATCAAAAGAATCAGAATCTCTGGAGTGGTGCCTGGCATCAATATTTCTGTAAAGCAACCCAGGCAAATCTGTTGTGTGGCTGGAAATGAAAGACTGCTGGGCCCACCGGCCCCTTCCTCTCCTTTCTCTTCCCAGCATTTGCCATCTGGCAGGACCCAGGCATTTGTAATCATGACCACGAGTCATGGTTAGCGAGCCCCTCATGTGTGCCAAGCACCACGCTGGTTACTACAGAGGTAGCCAGGAAAATGCTTGACTTGGGCCCTGCCCTCCCTGGGCCTGGGGGAGGACACTGCCTCAGCCTCGGCGGGTTGGCAGGAACGAGGGGAGCCTTTCTGAAGGACACAGGGCCTCCACATAGGTCTGATGGACAGATTCGACAGGCAGGGGTTAGCCAAGGAAGGCAAGCTGGGAGGAGGGAGGTAGGCAGGTGGAACGTGCAAAGCCCTGAAGCAAGAGAGAGCTTGGTTCATGGAAGGGGTGACGGAAGGTCGGTTCACTGCACGGTGGAGGGAGGGATTCCCTCTAGAAGAAAGAGCAGTGGGAGAAGCAGACAGGCCTAGATGGTAAAGAAGTTTGTAAGCCATGCTAAGGAGGCCAGTTTTGATCCTAAAAATAAGAAGCTGATTATGGATTTGTAAGATGGGAGGGCAGAGGCTGGCATGTGCTGATTCGTGTTGTGTTTGCTGCTGGGGCAGAGCGGACTGGAGGTAGGGGAGGCGAGGCAGGGCGGCCGGTGGGCAGCAGACGCAGCTGCTGGGCACGGGATGGCGGCTGCCTGCATGGAAGGAGGTGGGCAACTTCAAGAGCTACCACACAGGGCATTCACAGGGCTTAGTGATTGCTAGGGTGGGGAAGAAGGCGTGGCCAGGATGAGGCTTGGGTTTCTAGTTTGCACAGAGGGGTGGATGGGCTACCATATTTTGAGCCGTAGAACTGGGTAAAATTGCAGGTTGGAGAAGGAAGAGGATGGGTCTAGTTTGAAGCCGGTTGAGTTTGAGGATCAAAATTGTTCTGGCAACAACCACTCCCAGCAGGCACAGGAAGATAATCAGGGAGGCATGGAGGAATGGGAATGAGATGTCGGAGCCCCCGGGCTACGTTTACCTCCAGCACGGCTCCCCTTGTGACACTGGATGGGCCCCTCACCTCCTCAGGGGCCCTCTTGTAATAGGAGGGATTGGTCTTCCGTGGGCCGTAGAGGCCCCGCCACCAGCGGGGCTCTGGGATTGCATGTCAACCTCTCTCAGGGGGAAAGGGCTCTTGTGCTTGCTCCTGCCCTCCAGGATGTTAAGCAGGAAGGGGGCCCGTGCCCGAGGGAGCCAGTGAAGTGCAAACAACTCTGAGTTGGAACAGGGCCCTGTTCCTCCCGCAGAGCCTTCATCCGGGAGGGAGGGAGTCTCCAGCAGGTCCCCAGCAACCCCGCCTCTGTCCCAGGAGGCCCAGAGTGGGGCCCCGGTGCCAGGGCTGCTGAGAGCAGGGCCCAGCCAAGTCCTGCCCCTGCTCCTTCCCATGCCTCCTCCCCGCCTCCCTCCCCTGCACGCCCCAGAGTTCCGATTGCCAGCTTCGGGGGGTGGAAAAGGGACACCCAACTAAATCTGAGTTTCAGGCAAACACCAAACACTTTTTTAATATCAGCATACCTGCGTAGTATTGGGGACTTACTTATTTACTTATAGTAAGATCTAACTTTGGCCTTTATGTAAAATTCAAGTTTAACTGGGCATCTGTATTTTATCTAGCAGTCCTACCCAAAGAAGACTCCAGGAGCCGGCTGATAATCCCAGAGAGGAATGGGATGGCTCCTGCCGCCCCTCCCCCCACCAGGCCCCCTTGCTCCCGCTGGAGGCCCCTGAGACCGCGTCATTCCCCGGGTCCTTCGCCAGATGTTAGGGCCGGCTTTGGAGCCAGGGTATCTTTAGAAAGGTGTCGTGTCTAATTAACCTAATAAGTAGGTTGTGAGCTCTGACCGGAACTGGCGGAGGATTCACCGTGACAGATGGGGAGGAGTGGGTCATGCCTGCTGCAGGCGCTGGCGGACAGGCGGCTGGTTGTGGCCTGGAGAAGAGCTAATAGGCAGCCTTGACTTCGCACCAGATACAGGGCAAGCAGAAGTTAGCCCAACATCATATTAGCAGTAACAATAACTGCCATTTATGGAGCCCTAGCAGTGTGCCACGCTCTGAGCAAACATTATCTCATTTAATTCTCACATCAACCCTAGAAGGCAAAAACTATTATTATCCCCATTTAACAGACAACAACATGACAAAACTGAGGCCCTAAGAGGATGAGTAACCTGCCCAAGTAAACACAGCTAGAAAGGGGTAGAGATGAAGATCCAACCCAGCCATCTGGACTCTGGAGCCTGTGCTTTCGGCCCCTGTCATCCCGGTTCCTTCTCCGACCCCTAGGAATTCCTAAGCCATTTGGTGAATGACACGTGAACCGTGAGATGGAAGGAAATCCATACACTCCTTCTATCAACTTCAAATCATCTTCCGTGTTTGAGACACACCTGGCTCCCCTGGCCTCAAGGAAATGGTAGTCTGGTGGGAGAAAAAGAGGTTAATACATTATTGTACAAGAAACGAAACTAAAATACATTCAGTGAAACAGCGTCTACCATGACGTTGCTGTCAAGAAAAGCGGTGAGCAGATGGTGGTCAGAAGCATGGGCCCCAGAGCCAGGCTGCTTGAGCACAAAGCCTTCCTTTCCTGGGTGTGTGCCTTTGGGTAAGTTACTTAGTTTCTCCGTGCCTCAGTTTCCCTGTCTGCAAAATGGGAATAATACCGCCCATCTCGCAACGCTGTAAACTTGAATGAATTAATATTTGAAAAGCACTTAGGTAGTGCTCAGCCTATAGTGAGCACTTTATTCAACGAATACCCGCTGAGTGCCTGCAAGGTGCCAAACACTGCTCTAAGCTATTGGGACGCATCAGTGAGCCTGCCTTTGTGGTTCATATTGCTCCTTACGTTCTAAAGACAGTTATTATTATTTTTAAATGAACTATTATTGTGTAAGTAATGTTAACTGTCAGCATTTTTAAATTGGTATTTTGAAACGATCTGTTATTGCAACTCCCGGTGGCTCAGTCTGTCCAGTGTCTGACTCTTGATTTTGGCTCAGGTCATGATCCCAGCGTTGGGAGACGGGGTCCTGAGTCAGGCCCCCACGAGTGGGGCCTGCTTAAGAGTCTCTCTCTGCCCCTCCCCACTTCCCCTCTTGAAAAGAAATAATACTAATAATGAAATGATCTGTTATTATGTAATAAATCTGGCTCTGTTGATTGTGAAAGGGCACGAAGCAGGGAAGGATTGAATCCACTGAGTTGGCACAGACATTTCCTGTAGTTTCAGAGATGGGTGGGTGACTTTATTTAACCTCCCCTCCGCTCCTCCCCCTGCCCTTCCCCCCCGCCCCTCCCCCTACTCTGGGCTTGAGGCTCCTGATAACCCGGCAGCCTCCAGGCAGATGGATGGAAAGCTGCAGATGACTGGCGCCTGCCAGCACCTGAGTCTCCCAGCAGCTGCTGGGTGGGCGGAAAAACGTGAGGCTGAGCAGATGGGAACTGGGCTTTTTCTGAGAATCTCTTGTGAAACTCTGGCCCGAGAGGAAAGTCTGGCCCTAAGAGGGTGGCTAATGTTCATAAAAGCTAATGTGGCAACAGAACCCAGCACTGGGGCAGAGGAGGAAATCAGCCACAGCTTCTGGCAGCTCCGATGGGCTGATGGCTCAAAACAGGGTTCCGGACACAGGCCCGTGACGCTCCGGGGCTCGACAGACTTCTAGGAACTCCTACCCCAAGCTTGGCCTCCCGCCCTGCCCCCCAGCCCTGGCACACACCTGTTCAGGAGAGAATGACTTCTGATTTGTCACCTGTCATGCTGCCTGCTCCGGAGGGTGGGGAGGGCCCCGGAAGCCCCGTGGGAAAACCGAAGCTGTTGGGAAGATTACAAGGGCGGGGGGAAGGGGGGGCAGGTGTGCCCCGGGGGAGCCCCAAGCGCAGGTGCTGCGTTCTCACATTCTCACGGTGCCAAGAGAAGGAGCCTCTGGCTGAGAGCAGGGATGTCACATGTCCAGCTGGGTGGCCATGTCCCTCAGCCCGTGTGTGGGGGTGCTTGTGGAGCTGCAAAGGGGGGGGAGCTCCTTTGTCGTCAGGGGGCGCTGGGGAGGCACACATTGCATTGTGTGCACACACGCAATGAACACTGGCTAATGGAAGGCTTCTGCTTGAGGAGGAAAAGGGAATTCTGGCCAGCGGTGGTGGGTCCCCACACACATGTAACGTGGTTGTGTGCCTGCACCCATGTGGCCACGTCTGCTTTCTGTGTCTGGGTGTCTGGGTCCGTGTCCATCTCTGGGTGGGTCTGGGTACGCATGTCTGGGTGCTGCTGTTTGGAAGTCTGGGTACACACACGAGGATGGCTGTGTGTTGAGTTGGGGTGGGCAGGAAGGAACTCTACCAGGCAAGGCCGAGAAGGTCAATCCCTGGAGGTCTTCTCCCTGCTGGGCCTCTCATGGAGTGAGCCCTTTGGTCTGTCCCTGCTGCTCTCTGGGCATCTCGCTCTATCCCCACCCCCCCACAGAGCCTGTGGGTCAAGCTGCCCGGGCTGGTGCTGGTGACCCGGATGTGCTGGGTTCCCGGGGCCGTGGCCTGCTGTGGGAGAGGATCTGGGGCTCAGGGAGCCTCCGTGGATTGCCGGCGGAGTCATGGGATGCACCCCATTATTGGCTAATTGGTCCCTTAGCACCAAGCTCAGGCATCATCGTCCTGGCACTGCGGCCCCGCTGCCTGCCGCACCCTCTCCACCGGGCTGGGCCGGGGTCGGAAGGAGAAGCTCTGTCAGCCCCTGGGCCCACCCCTGCACCAGCCCAGCGGGGGTAAAGCCTGGCCCTGTGGTTTTTGCCTCCTGACCACTTCCTGCTGGAGGCAAGCCCTTGTGCTCCCTGATCTCACGGTGAGAAAACATGGTTTCCAGAGAAGCTGCCCAGCATGGCTAATGAGCAGGGTGGGAGCCATCCTAAATCTGGTCTGGAAAAACAAAAAAATCCATGCCACCCACCCATTTCGGCTCAGACTTCCTTGTTCCTCATCACTCCCTCTCATTCCCACTAGTTGTCCTTTTGGGGAAACTCTTAGCGTAGTCCTGGCCAATGGAACTTTCTGCAATGATGCAAACATCCTCTATCTGTGCTATCCAATATGGTAGCCACCAGCCACACGTGGCTACTGAGTACTTGAAACAGGGCCAGTGTGATTGAAGAACTGGGTTTTTAATTTTATTTCATTTGGGACAGCACAGCTCTAGGGAACCAATTCCTATTGAAGGGACTAAAAACGGCTTCATCCAGATGCATGCTTGACACCATGCTAATGGTGTCCACTGGTGCCCATGAACCTCACAGCAACTCGGCCAGGCCAGGGCAGGAACCACTCACCCCGCTGCACAGAGGGTCAAGCAACCTGCCCAAGGTCTCCCAGCCCACAGACAGAGCTCAGGCTGGAGCCCAGGTCTCCTAATTTTGAAAGCAAGGCTTGTTCCATCGCTGGCCTCATCCCAGTTGACCAGCAGTCGGGCACTGACAGTTCAGCCACAAACATGACTTATGCTGAAATTTCAGACCCAGGCTTGACCTGTGGAGAAGAGGGTTAAGGTAGATGGAGGGGTCATTGGAACCTAAAATTTCTCCCTTCATTTGTAGAAAAGAAGAGATGAATATGGATATGGGGGGGGGGCACTTATATGCCAGGCACTGTGTAAGGCTCTTAGAAACGTTATCTCATTTACCTTCACAAGGTAGTATTCTTCCCATTCTATAGATAAGCAGAGAGAGGCTCAGAGAGGTGGCTTGACTTGTTCAAGGTCACACAGTGAACAAGGAGCAGAGCTGGGCTTTGAATCAGGCACTTGGGCTCTGAAGGTTTGTCTTCTGCTAGCACCTGGCTTGGGATGAAGTCCTGACCTAGACGAAGCTGACTGGTGGGAGTCAGACAGCACCCTGAACTGGGCCCCAACTGTGTGCGGAGCTCAGGTCAAGGCTCCCGATGAGGTGGGGGGGTGGGAAACGATAAGGAATCCCTTGGCCCTGGCCCCAGGGAAACTGCTGCTTCCAGGGCTCCGGGAAACATACAAGTGAGTCAGTTAATGGCACTGAACAAAGAAGAGCCACTGGAGTGGCCTGGGTGAGTCTCTCTGGTCTGCCTGGAACAGCTCCTCTGACAAAGAGAAAAGCATCTTGGTCAGGGACTCACCTAGCAGTGGATGCTTTTGTTCAGCACTTCCAAGGGCCAGATTCCTGGCCGATTTTTTTTCCAATCTCTATTGTAAGTAACAAAGCACCCCCAAACTTAGTGGCTTATGACAACAGTTGTGTATTTGTCCATGATGCTGCAGCACAGGAAGGGCGTGGGGAGACGCCTCATCTCCGGGCACCCGAGAGGCCCAGTATCTGCTGGGCGCCTGCCGGGCCGGTGCTTCTCTTCCCCTTGCCCGGGGTCATGCGTGGGGCTCACCCAGCTGGCAGGGCCGTGGCCAAGGCCCGAGATGGATGCTGGGCTTCTCTCCCTCGCCATCAGGGTCACCTCCTCTCCATGTGGCCTTGCCGGCAGAGGACCTGGACTTGTCAGCTGGAAGCTCAGGGCTCCTACGAAGTTTCCAGGCCTGAACCATGGGGTTGCTCTGTTTTTCCCCCAGTTGCTCAGAGGTGACTGTGGTTCATCTGGGCAGTGGAAAGGCAGGGTCCCACACTTGTAGAAGCTGGAGAGGCAGCCCTGGGGGGAGGCTGCTCAGAGGCCTGGCCGTGACAATGACAGTAGGTCCTGGTGGTCAAACACAAGGAGGCCAGACACGACTCTGGACCTGGGCTCTGAGGTTCAAAGCCCACTTACAACCTTTTAGGCTGTAACTTCTAGGTACCTCTGTTTTCTCCTCTGCCCAATGAAGATGAAATGGTGCTTAGCCCCTATGTTTTTGTAAGAGTTAGATAAGAAAAGTACATGGAAGGCACCTGTGTCCAGTGCCTGGTGAATGCTCCTTAGTTTCTGCTCTTACTGTTAATATGTGCTCCCTGTAGGCCGGGCTGTGGGCGTCCGACTCCCTTGTGACCTTCAGCCTCCTCCCCTAGGCCTGGAGGAGGGCGGCTGGAACCACAGTGTGAGCTGACACAAGTACCCGGTTGCTGAGCACCCTGTCCTCACCACTCCGGTCAGGGCCTCTCTGCCTGGATCCCAGTCTGGGGAGTCCACGGTCCGCCAGCAGCTGGGGCCTGGCGACCTCACAGCCCTTGCCGCGTGCTGCAGAGCTGGACAGGTCTGACTCGGAAGGCAAAGAGGCTGCTAAAGAGAGTGGGGGTCATGCCCCTTTCTAAAATCTGGCTGGTGGCTTGGTGTTAAGCCCGCACCATTCCTCACAAGGCCTAGAGACAAGTTTAGGGAACATCAGCCTTGGGGTATGGGTGGGGAGAGGTGTTCATCTGGTTAGCTAATCAGCCACTTTTGCTGCCCATTCTTTTCTTTATTCCACAGAGATTACCTGAGCACATACTATGTGCCAGGCACTGTTCTAGACAGGAGACTGAGGGAACAGGCCTCATAAAAGCAGACCCCAAGAGAAGGGTGCCTCTGCCTGTGAGTGGGCAGCCTCTTTGTGGCCTTGAGTTCTAGGGGCCCACCCGTGCCCAGCCTAGGGGCATAGCCCGAGCTCTGAACTCCGCAGTCAGACTCCACTCCTGGCTTTGCCCCTTACTCACTGAATACCAAATTGGCTCAACTCTCTGAGCCTCAGTATCCTCCTCTGCAAAGTGGGAGCGCATTTGGGAGGGCCAAGGAAGCAACAGTCGCAAAGGAGCAGCGCTGCGGCAGACGCCTCCCAGCACGCCCCAGATGGCCTCCGTCCACCCTCTGCCCTCATCTGCCATCAGCACGGCCCCACCTCCTCAGGCTGGACTCCTGCCCTGCCTTCTGACTTCCCAGGGCTGCACGCAGTTTCGCGGACAGTAGCCAAGTCACCTTCTGGACCCCGGACGATGCTAGAGACCTTCCCTGTGGGCCATTTGCCCCCTGAGGCCGGGGTCACAGAGATCTTACAACCTGAGATCAGAGAGAGAAGAGGAGGAGGGGGCCAGGGGCCATATATCAGGGGCCTGTCCCAGCTGTTAGCAGGGATTCCTTCCCAGCCAAGGACAGATGGGTCCAAACTTCCAGAATCAGATCGGATCGATGGAGCACCTGGGGTGGGAGCCAACACCGAGGGTGAGGAATTCGTGTGACCCCGTCATCTCCTGTCAGAAGACTCCCACGCTCCTCTTCCTGCAGCTGGGAAATGAAGTGACAAGTCATCCTGAGGAGCAACTGCTGACAGGCCCTTCTGTAACATTTATTTAGAACCGGCAGCCCTGCCACCCTCCAAAAGGGGCTAAGGGAATGCTCTGATGTGTGTGGAACACCTCCCAGCTAGCCGGGCCTTGCTGCAGGCACACTCCCACGGGACCCCCACCGGGATCCCCATTTTCGCGATGAGGAAACTGAGTCTCAGTGAGGTGAAGTGGCTTGCTGAGGTCACCCAGTGAGCCACGGCTGGGAAGCACAGGACACCTGGTTCCTCTGACTCGTTCTTAAATGCAGATGTGATAGGACAGAAAAAAAAAACAACAAAAAACCATAAAAACGAACTATCAAAGCTTCTCTGAATAGGATATAATAATGCATTTATCATGCTGACAAACACACTGAATCTTTTCTGGAGGGATGTGTAAGAGGCCACAAACAACACAAACCTTCAGGAAGAGGAACTGGGATCGGGGAGGGAGCAATGGGACAGTTTTACTTCGCATTCTGTGTCTTTCTATAGCATTTCAACTCTTTTCCACATGCATTTAAGAAGCAGGAACAAGGGTGCCTGGGTGGCTCAGTGGGTTAAAGCCGCTGCCTTCGGCTCAGGTCATGATCCCAGGGTCCTGGGATCGAGGCCCGTGTCGGGCTCTCTGCTCAGCGGGGAGCCTGCTTCCTCCTCTCTCCTCTCTCTCTGCCTGCCTCTCTGCCTACTTGTAATCTCTCTCTCTGTGTCAAATGAATAAATAAAATCTTTAAAAAAAAATAAAAAATAAATTAAAAAAAATAAAAAAAAAAGAAGCAGGAACAAGCGGTCATCTGGATGGTAGGAGTATGGATCATTTCTTAATTTTCTTCTTGATTCTTTTCTAAAATAAAAAAGAAAAGAATACATTAAAAAAAAGAGAAGCTGATGAGAGCTGACTGAATCCCCCCAAATTTTACAAACACACTTATTCATAGAGTTTAGAACTCTTAAGGGGCTCCTGGTTGGCTCAGCTGGTGGAGCTCATGACTCTTGATCTTGGGGTTGTGAGTTCAAGCCCCACGTTGAGTGTAGAGATTATTTAAAAAAAAAAAAAAACCCCAAAAAACAAAAAAACAACTCTTTGTAGGGAAGACTGGAGGGAATAATTCTAGTTAAAAGCCTGGCCAAATAAGCATTTCATGACTGAGAGCCGGAAGCAGCTCTCTGAGATCTACCAAAGCTTCGGTCATCAATAATTGAAAATGGAAAGCAAAGGCCTAGGCTAATGCGGTTTCTGGAACCAAGCATTTCTCTTTACTTTAAGCTCCTTGCCTTATATGGATCCTTGAACCCAGTAGTAGGTGCTCAAAAAATCTAATGGATAATTTGCCTGTTGTGTTCCTGGAGTCCTGAAGCAGGAACCCAGTCAATATTTGTCAATGGAAACCGATCACAAAATACTGTTGATCCCAACCACTATTCCTAGACCCCAGCTACAACCCTCATCCAGGCGGGGGCAGGGGAGAGTGGTCAGTGGTCAGCGTTGGGCTGTGTTGTGAGACTGAGCTCCCCTCCCCCGCAAAGGGCCTGGGTAATGGATGGACTGACCCCCATCACTGTCCAGTGTCTGGGAGTGGTGGGCACAGGTGAGGTCTTCCCGTCCCGATTGCCATTTCAATACAGTGCACAGAGGATGCACCCATTTCCCTGACCCCTCCCCCCAGCCTCGGCCATCCACACCTCCCATTACTTCCCCTCAGCCCTCACCCAGAGCTCTCATCCAGTCTCTAAGATGCTATCTTCCCTGTTCCTCGAGGGCAAAGAGAGAGGATGTTGCAATTCTCACATATCTCCCATTCTAGCTCATTGCCACAGAGAGCTGGGGAAACTGGTGGGACTGGACCCGTGAGGCAGGGAGGGCTTTTGGGCTTCCTGGAGGAGGTGGACACACACCGACTCCTGTGGCCCTGCAAGGGGAGAAGGAAGGGCCTGAAGGACTGGCCCCTGCCTGCCTCTCTCACTTTGTGATTTCCCTGTTGTCCTTCTCACCAACGCACCCTGGCCTCCTCCTTCCCATCCTGGAGGGTGTAGACCCCAGCTAAGGTCTGTGCCTTCCCGTAGGACTGAGAGCAGAGCCAGTACGGGGCGTGCGCAGAGCTGAACGACCCGATGGTGCCATCTGAACGGCTGGGCTCAGCTCCGCTGGGTCTGTCGTGGATCACAGCAGTTCCAATAGGAATTCTCTGTTACTTGCAACCAGAAGAGTCTGAAGTGGGATGTCCCTGCTGCATCTGCCTGTGCTGGGCCACAGAGCACTGTGTGCTCTAGATGGAGGCAAAAGAGAGACTCCCTGGGGCCTGGATGGCTGGGAACAGGGAGCACCAACAACAGAGAGAAGTCTGGAGAGATGGTGGGCTTGTGCACAGCCGGCTGAGCTCTGGCAGGATGCCTGGAGGGAGATGCCCAGCAAGTGGGGAAAGAAGTGTGGGTGCACATCTGGAAGGTGCTGGAGCCTCTGATCCAGATACGGGAGGTATGGGAGGACGCGAGCTCGTGGAGGGGTGAGCGTGGGGACACGGTCTGAAAGAGGACGGCGGAGACAAGGGAGGCCAGACCACGGGGACTAGGAATCTTCGGGCAGTGGGAGAGACAGTTCGGAATGAAGGGCAGGGCACCTGGGTGGCTCAGTGGGTTAAAGCCTCTGCCTTCTGCTCAGGTCATGATCCCAGGGTCCTGGGATCGCCGCCCGCATCGGGCTCCCTGCTCAGCAGGGAGCCTGCTTCCTCCTCTCTCTGCCTGCCTCTCTGCCTACTTGTGATCTCTCTCTCTCNTAAAAAAAAAAAAAAAAAAAAGGAATGAAGGGCAATCAAGGCGTGGAGGCGTGGAAGGGGGGCAAGCTCCTGAGCCACTCTCTCCCTCAGTTTCTTTTTCTGTTAAGTGGGTCCAGTCTCCCTGTGTTGCGCTGTGGTGAGGATGGAGAACGCATGGCAAGCTCTGAATGCCAGAGCTCAAGAAATGGGAGGTGGCCTCGGTCAAAAGGGAGAACAGAGACAGAGTTCACGGTGTGGATGTGGAAGGAGAGGAATTCCAGAAAGGGTTGCTTCCTTCTGTGTTCCCCAGACCCCGCTCTCACCGCCTGTTGTGTAGAGCTGCCCATTGCCCACTCTCCGTCCATGCCACTGGGAGTCCCTTGAGTTGGAGCCAAGACTCACTCCCTTTGCACCCCCGAGCTAAGGGCTGGCACAGGCTGAGGGTGGGGGCTGGAAGCAAGGGCTGGCCCCAGCGGACACTGCAGAGGTGGGGGGGGGCGAAGGACTCTTGAATGGGGCTCCCGAGAAGTCACTGGTAACTGGCTGTTGGGCCTCACAGGGTTGACGGGGGATCTGCAGCGGCTCCGTATGTCCCTGTCCCTCCACAGGTCACCATCCACCCTCACCTGCCCCGCTGCAGCTGAAAGGAACTGGGGGCAGGGGGCTGCCGGGCTGCACCCCTCGTGGGTCAGACCCAACAGCGCTTTCTCAGGCTCACCTGGCAAGGAGCCCCGGGGCTGCTGCCCCTCTTTTTGCTAAGGGCTCTTATCTCTGCCTCTGCTAGAATTCTGCGGCTGACACTCCCCGGGCAGTCTAGCAGACAAAGAAACTCCAAACAACAGCGGAGCTCATCCCCAGCAGCGCCTCACACCCACAGGCCCCCTCCCTGGCGCCCAGGGCACGTGCCCCAGAGCGAGCCCTCAGGGAACCTGCATCTTTGTGACTCTCACTGAGGCCTGAAGAGAGATTCCGGAGGGCAAGTCTGACGTGGATCCGGGTGGAGAGGCCTCCAAGAACCCACTGCTCCAGAATCCTGACCTTGCACAACTCTCCTAGCCCTGAGGCCCCACATTCCATCCTTGGGGTTTAATTCTCTGGGCTTGGGAGTCCTCCCTTCAGCTACCCCAGGGGTGGGACACATTCACTGTAGGGAAAAAAACAAACCCACAACTGCTCCCTGTGGAGAGAGGGAGGACTGGGACTAGCTGGAGGGCAAGAGGCAGAAAGGGAAGGAGTGGAAAAGTACCCCAGAAAGCCTTCTCCTGCTTCCAGCTCCGAATCCTCCAGCCTGCGGGGTGGGGCTGAGCTCCCACCTTTCCGTCCTTTAATGCACGTTCACTGGGCGCTGACTGGCCCGGGTGCCAGGGACACGGATTTGTTCAATCTAGTTCCTTGAGGGGAGGGGGTGGTGGGTAAGACCCTCTCTCGCAATTCACAAGAACCTCAGAGCCTGGAAGAGAGGAGAGGGAAGCTCAGGGGCTGCAGAGCCCCTCCCTTCCTTTTGACCCCTCCTGTCCTTGCCTCCGTAGCCCCCCTTCCGTCTCAGTGCAGAGGGGACACCTAGGCTGGTGGGACAGGAAGGAGCAGAGCTTGGGACGAGATGACCCCCTTCTACTGAGACAACCACAAGTCCTCCAGGGCAGACATCTCAGTCCTAACCCCTAAGAGCAGAAGATGTTCCCTTTCTCCCCACCCCCAAGCGATTCCCAGGGATACTGTCCTTTCTCCTCACGGCCACTCAGGAGAAGGGACAAATCTTTGCTCCCCGCTGGAGCCCCTCTTTGCATTCCAGGTGAACCCTAAAAGACACAACTAATGCCCTTTACCCAGAGCAGTGGTTCTCCAAGTCCAGCAGGAGGGTGGAGCCTATCACATCACCTGGACATTTGTTAGAAAAGGAAATCCCAGACTCCCCCCCAGGTGTGGGGGTGCTCTAGCAATCCACTTTAACAAGCCCCCCCCCCCAGGTGATTCTGTTGCCTCTAGTTTGAGAGCCACTGGCCCAGAGGATGGTCAGGCAAGAATTTCCGGGGGGCTGGGTGTGAAGTGGGGAGAGGGGAAAAGGACATCCCGGGGGCGGGGCTGGAGCAGGAGGTGGGCTTCTCCAAGGGAACGAGCTGGGTCAGTTTCAGGACAGGGGCTCTGGTTCCCCCCCCCCCTGGCCTGGGGACTCTTATAGTGGGCAGGTGCCCAGGTGGAGAGCTAGCCTGTGGTTTTCAGGGCTTTTCAAAGGGATCTGGTCCCCCAAATATCAAGGGCCTTTCTTTGACAAGCTGTTAACTTACTTAATACACAATTAACATTTGAATACATTCTTACTGGAAAAAGTCAAACCATACTGAAACATAGGGAGCATCAAGGAAAGTGCTAGACCCTTCCCCAGCAGCAGCCACTGTTTTCTGTTTATACTTTGGGAGGTCTCTGTACACAGCAGGTGTTTTTACACAAACAGGGTGATGGCGGGTGCGTTATGCTTCAACTCCCCCGCCCCTCCCGTTTATAATACACCTTAGAGAGCCTCCCAGGCGGCTTCTCAACAGTGTCCCTGGTGTGGTAGCTACTGAGGCAAGAGGAAAATAATGTTCACATTCGAGTATCCTCCTTTTCTTGGGCCCTCCCCCCCCCCCCCGCCACCCCCGCCGTGGTGCTGACGCTACCCCGGAGCGTGCAAGGCATGTGCAAACAGGAGCGTGCACGCGTGCCCCCCCCCCCACACACATACACTGCTGATGATCCAATGTGAGGAAACTCTCCTTGGTCCGTGCCCAGGCTGACAACCCCTGACCCCACTTTCAGCTCCTGGGCAGGCATTCCTCAGCCCTGAGAGGATCCTCCCTGCGAGAGGAACCTGCGGGCAGACGGACAGACGGGCACTGGAAGGCCATGTGGCCGCTGAAAGAGCTGTGTTTGTGCCTGCATTTATCCTGAGTGGGAGTCCAAAGCTTTCCCTCAGAGTCCCAGAAGCCTCTGAAACCCCCAAAAGGATTAAAAATCCCAGTTGTAAGAGGATTTCCTCTTAATGGGGAAGAGCATCTCAATGAAAATCATTCCTGCCTCTCTAGAACGCTTTCTTCCTAATTAACAGTTGCAGCTCGAGGCCAGCTTGGGACGGTGGCAGCCTTACCCTCTTGGCCTGGGAAGTGAGACGGAGGAAACGGTAAAGACGGGAGTATGAGCAAGGCAGGAGAGCAACCCCAGGTCGCTGGGTCGAAGAGGGTCCTCCCCAAATCCATGTCCGCCCCAGAACCTCGGAATGTGACTTTATTAGGCCCTAAATAGGGTCGTTGCAGATACAATTAAGTTGAGCTGAGGTCCTGCTGGAGTAGGACTCTTAATCCAGTGACTCCTGTCCTTTCAGAAGAGACTAGACACAGGGACCACGGAGGAGAGAAGGCCCAGGGAAGAGGGAAGCAGAGGACAGAGGATGTACCTACAAGCCAGGAAAATGCAGGATGGCCGGCAGCCTCCAGAAGCCGGGAGAGAGGCCTGGGACGGGGGCTCCCTGGGGCATCAACTCCCTCCGGGCCCCCACTCTGGATCTGGGACTCCCAGCTTCCAGAACTGGGAGAGCGTGCATCTCTGGTGCTTAAGCCCCCGGCGTGTGGTACTCTGTTCTGGCACCCCCAGGTAACTACCACTGCAAGACGGAGGTGGCAGAATGCAGAGTTCCACAGTGGCTTCTGGGGAGACCCTGGTGCCCCCTTCCCAGACTGCCCAGCTGGCAGGAACTAGAAGGGTCGAAGAGTCGGCACAGTGTGCTGGGGCTGTGCTCCCTGAGGTGTGCAGGCAGCTCTGGGCCTGGAGAGACTTTCCCTAATAAACAGCCAAACCAAACACATGCTCCCCTCCAGGCCCCTGAGTCACCTGCCACTTGGCAATGAGAGGACGTCAGCCCAGTTCCTGGCTGGCAGCGCTGACAGGCGCCCATCTGCTCCGGAAGCTCCAGCCTAGATAAACACAGCCGGGCTCTGCCTCCCACGGGTGGACCAGCCGGGCCGGGCCGGCCGTGCACAAGCCCTGGGTCTCAGGCCTTAGACCCCCAGGGTCACTCCCCACCCCTACCTGGCCACGCTGGCTGCCCCAGGAGGAGCAGCGTCCCCCCCCCCCGGAAAGTGGGAGGAAAGACCCAGGAAAGGAAAGCTCATTGCAGGACTCAGCCCACCTCCCAGGTCACTTCCTCAAATCCCTCCCTGCTGGGCCCAGGGTCACTGCCCCCTCCCCCGGCCCTCCCCTCACTCCCGCCCACATCAAGCCATCTGCCACCCTGGCCCCCCCGGCAGGCACCGCAGCCTTCTGACTCAGCGCCCAGGCCTGAGGCTGCTCTGTGGGTGGCCACTCGGGAACCTCGGAGGGGGGGTGGGGGGAGGAGGTGCTGGGAAAGGGGCCTGAGTGGGGGAGAGGCAGGGGGAGAAGACACGTGCAGACCCCAGGTGGCCTTTCCCAGAGCACCAAACCCTGACGGCACTGCCTCCATCCGGTTCTTGAAGCAGACCAGCTCTCCAGCAGAGGTGTTGCCTAAAACATAATGGTCTAATTAGAAAGCACCTAATTCGGTTCCTTTTTTGCCTCCGGGTTCCACCACCTGTTCTTCCGGCCCTGACCCCAGGCCTGACTGGGGCCTGTTTCTCTAGTGTATTCGGCCACGACCCCTTCGGGGGCCACTCCCAGTCCCTCACAGCCCCTGGCATTGGACAGTGACTCCCACATGCCCTTGAGTGGCTCAATTCCCACAAAGGTATGAGACACTTCATGACAGCTCCCTGCAGACTTTGGACAAAGGCTCGGACTTCAAGTGCTTATCCCAAAGCACCAGCAGCAATGGTAGGAGTGTTGGTGTCCTTCTGGGGAAAGGAGTGAGTCAGGGTGGAGAATGTCACCCCTACAGTGCGGTGGGACAAGGGGCTGGCCCTTGCCCCGTGCATCTTGGGCAGGTGGCTCGAGGTGTGGTTCTGAGTCGGGCAAGGCCCCTAGAACTTGGCTCTAGAGAAAAAAACCTGCAGGCTGGGCCTGTCCCTCAGTGGGAAGGTTGTGATTTGAGGCCTGCCTCGGCCCCTCCAGGGGCAGTATAGGGCTGGACGATCCAGCCCCAGAAGGCCTGAGTTCCCAGCCTGTGGGAGGCTGCTTTAGGCAGCTGCCTCTGTTCACTCGGGCCGAGCCCCTTCCAAGGGTCTAGCCTCTTCCAGAGCCTCTTGTAAGCTGTGTGGAGATTTAGCCACCTCACCTCAAAGCTTGAAAGGAGGTTCTCAGGATTTGGCCCTGGTTCTCTCCCTTATCCAGCGGCCCCGGGGCCAGGAGGGCGGGGGGGTCCACCTGAGGATTCTCCTGCAAAGCCAGGCAGTGGTGCTCCTTCTTCTGAGCCCTGTTCCCTCCAAAACAAGCCCAAGGCCCGGTTCATTTCAGAGTGGTTGTTCTGCGGGTAACTACAGGGAAGCAGCCGAGCAAAAGCAAAGAAGACTGGAAAGTTCCCAGAAACCTCAAAATTGGAAGAGTCTGAATGTGTGTGATCCTGGCTCTCCAGCAAGACTCACTCTCTGCCTCAGTTTCTTCAGCTCCAAGCAGGGTTCCTAAGAATACCTTCCCCAAAGGCTGTTGTGAATGCGACATGAGGCAGAGAATTGGGAAAATGCAGTTCGACATGGTCTGTCTGGTTCCTTCCTTCATGGAACTGCTCTCAGCCCGGCAACAGTAATAGTAACAGTCACGTTCATCATTCATTCTTTCTGTGTCCCCACAGTGAGCGTCAGACATTGTCTGAAGGTTCAGCCAACACCACCTCCCTGAAGTCTGAACTCCTTTAGCCCAGTCTTTCTTTCTTCCCACTGTCTTTTCCAGGAGACAGTTCAACACCCCCAGGCATGCCTCTCCCCTCCCCCTGGGCATTGGGATATTTTCCAGGCCAACGCTCCCTCCCCAGAGAGCCTCCCAGGCACATGTGCTGCTTCCCAGAGCAGGAAGGTGGGCAGAAAACGGCCCCAGCTGTGAAATCAGAGTCTGTGTTTCTGCACAACTTCTTTAGAATAATAGACTTGGAGAAAAAAACAAAACCCTCCACTCAGAGAGCTTCTCTGTTTGCCTGGGTACTCCCAGCCTGCTCCATTTCACAGCTGCAAAAATTCCGACGTTCCTGAGGCCACAGAGCAAGTAAGCAGCTGAGATTCCACCAACACCGAGCACCTAGAATATGCCAGGTACGGTGTCCACCCACTTAGTAAACACTCACGGCAGTCACATCAGGCCCCAAGCACTGCTTAGAGCACCATGGATGTAGAGACAGAGAAGGACACTGAAATTCTTTGGAGAGAGATTGGACCCCAAACAAGTCACAAAGGTCCCTGCTGACACTGATAAATACTACAAGAAAACAAACCAGAATGGGATGGAGTGGTGGGTGGATTTAGGGGAGGGGTGCCCTTGCTTACCTAGAGTAGCCAGGGAAATAACACTGATCAGAGAACTGAATGATGAGGCACAAGGATGCAAAGAGTGAAAGAGGTGTCCATTAGAGAGAATGGCAAATGCAAAGGCCCTGGGGTAGGAATATGCTTGGGGGTCTTCAAGGAACCTGAAGAAAGCCAGCGTGGCTGGAACAGTGAGAGTGAGGGGCAGTGGGAGAAGCAAGGAAAAGAGGGAGGCAAGGGTCAGGTCCTGCTGGGCCTCACAGCCACTGTAAGGAGTCTGGATTGTATTTAATGGCAACAGGAAGCCATAGGAAGGTTTTTAAGCAGGGCAATAACTGTTCTGACTTACGGTTTAGAAAGATCGCTCAGGCAGCTGTGTGACTTACGGTTTAGAAAGATCGCTCAGGCAGCTGTGTGAGGAGTGGATTGAAGTGGGGCAAGAAGCTGAGGAAGCTACAGAGGCCTGGAGCACCATGCCAGCTATGGGGAGGGAAGGAAGCAGAAAGCAAGTACCTTGACACTAACACTGAGCCTGAGGCCTGGCATCCACCAAGTGATACTCAACACAGAGCTGGGAGCCTGAGAAGGGGTGCTGGCCGGGGTTAGGAGACGGGGTGGCAGTGACAGGGAGCTGGGGAGGCTCCCTTTCCTGGGCCTAAAGCCACAGGAGACCAGCAGCTTTGGAGTGGGCATGGGCAAGACCGAACTTGGGGGATCCCACGTCCTTCTTTCAGTTTCCTCATATGTATGATGTCTTTCCGTTCTTAAAAGGTCATTGTCAGACCCACTATCTGTGACACATAAATGTTCCAGAAATAAAAACCTGGGATTAATTAGAATAAAAAACAGCTTATATTTATTTTTGTATTTCAAAATTATATTTAACTTGTACCTACACCTGACAAAAACTTCAGAGTAAAAGAGCACACAGCAAGAAATATCTGTCCCTCCACCCCATGCTCAGCCCTAGAAAATATTCTGTTATCTGTTCATCTTTGTCTAGAAATACTGCCAGCACATACAGACATGTATATTCCATATCCTATTTTAAAATGTGGAGATAGCATAGTATACGATTTTGTACCATCTTTCACCAAACGATATTTCATAAAGATTATTTCATATGAGTTCATGAATACTATTTCATGCTTTTTCACTGGCTGCATCATACACCATTGCATAGCTGTATTGAGATCATTTCAAGGTTTGGGCGAATAGAAACCAGGTCACCACACTTTCATATATAGGTCTTTGGTGTTTCCACCAAACAAATTCCTAGAAGCAGAATTTCTAGCTCAAGAGAGAATCACATTTTTTTCTGTTTAAAAAAATATCGACAAATTGCTGTTTGGAGCAGTTGGACCAATTCACTCCCCAGTCTCATCAGTCTCCCTGATGGCATGCCCAACATGATGTCAACACAAGACATCGTCCGAGGGATTGATCTTCACCAATCTCGTGATGCCTGATGGTGTGTGGCATTCAGTGTAAGCCCACCTTCACTGGCATGGTGGATGTTTTCACTCCCACTCTGTGGATCAGAGACCTGGCCCCAGGACAAAGCCAGGGTCCCAGCAGAGAGGGCAGAAAACACAGACTAGAACAGTATAGGAAGGGCCAGCAGTAAGGAAGCTGGGCCAGAGAAGGCGGTGGTTCCCTCCACAGAGAGGCAGCCTCTGGCAATCAAGATAGGGGAAGGAGACACACAAGTCAGAAGCCAAGAGACCAGTCAACAGTCAGGTCCATAACCCGCTCCACCAGGTCCAGACCTAGTGCTGCTTCATCTGCATGCCTTCCTGGGCCAGCCTGAGGCCCAGATGTGGGTGTCACGGAGCCACATTAGGGCCACGGGAAGTAGGTAACTTGCTGGAGGAGTAGGGAATTTAAGGGCAGAGATGAGAGTGGATGTTGACATCTGGGACCAAAGCCCCAAGTTTCCTTTCTTCCCACTATAAACAGGTTGGTGGCTGTAAGTCAGGAAAATGCAGGCTCCATTAAAACTGAGAGAGAGAGAGAGAGAGAGAGAGAGAGGTCTCTGTCTATAAACCACAGTAGCCAAATGAACCTAAGTTTAGCATCTCTCAGCCTGTTTGGGAACCTCTTGACTGCCGACTCTTCTAATGGGCTCCACTTCCGTGAACTCAAAGGTAATGGAATCAGCTTCAGCAAAAACAATGTGCTAAATAAAGAAATGCCATCAGGGCTGCTGACCTTCAACAGAAAACTCTTTTTGTAGGCCTAGGACTTGAAGTGAGGAATGTGTGCTTTGAGAGGGTGTGTGTGTGTGTGTGTGTGTGCACTCACATGTATGTGTTAACATTAAGAATTTCGGGTGTGGCTGGAAACAGTGAGAAAGTTCTACCATGTTACTAAGACTTGCCTATTAAAAAAAATTTTTTTTTAAAGTTAGAGTAAGGAGGGCAAGGAAACCTGACGGTTTTGAAATGGACATTAGGGCCCCTCTGGATGTAGGGGCTATTATCCATAGATAGGATTCCCAAGGGAGTGGGTTTTCAAAGTCCCCTCCCAGGGTCACGGGACATGCCTAAACAGGCATTTGAAAAGCTCCCTCTGGAATGCTCCAAGGTGGGCAGTGCCAGGCATGAGTTCCCAAGCACAGGCCCATACTAGAAATCTGTGTCCATAAAGAGCTTGCTGAGCACTGTGGGTCAGAATCAGGCAATCATGAAAGCCTCTAAGAGGGTCCCAGGGCCTTGGCCCAGAGAAGCCCAGAGAGTAATCTCTGCTCAGCACTGACTGGGATCCTGAGACCTGAGATACTGGGATTCCAGTTGTTCACCTTTCTGGGTGAAGACAATCTCTACATCTTCTCCCAGCTTCCAACTATGTCTGTCTTTCATGCCACCTCCCCACCCTCTCCCCTGTCTCAGGCAATCAGTAAATGAACCATTTTTGATCCGATAAGTCTGAAACCCTTCTAGGTACGGTGGGGGAGACAGAAGTAGGGCACCAAGTTAGTCAAGATGTTGGCAGTGGGGGCTCTTACACGAGGTGGCGAGGAGGGTAAGTAGGCACAATCACTTTAGAAAACGATTTGGCACCCTCTCGTATGTCTTGTATGGTTGAACTTGCACACACCAATAACCTAGCAAGGAATGCCTCTCCTAGGCATATGTCCTGGGAACTTTTGGCACCTGTGTGAAAGACATGTACGAGAATGTTCAAAGAATAGTTCATAATAGTCAAATTATGAAAAAGCCAGATGTCTGTGACCAGGAGAAGGAAAACATCGTGAATTACGGTCTAATCCCACCACATAATATTACACAGCAATGAAAATAGATGACCTATAGTTACGTGCAATAAGACGGATGAATCTTAGAAACAAATGGTGTGTAAAAAAGAGTGAATTTCAGAAGATTATGTACATGAAGACTTTTTTTTCTAAAACTTAAAAACAATCAAAGCTAACCAACTTTTTTCTAAGGAGGTCATACAAATGTATCCCAGAATTATTCTAGAGCAAGAGAATACTAAGCCTAAAATTTAGGACAGTTGTTTCCCCTGGGGGCTGGCAGGTTATGGATGAGGAGGACCCCACAGGCAGGGTCATGTCTGAGCCATGTTCTAGTTTTTAAGCCACATAGCAGGTTACAAGGGATCACTTTATTATTATGTCTTATTTTTTGTCTATGTCCTTTTATAACAAAAATAGGCAAAAAAATTTTTAAAGATTTTATTTATTTATTTATTGGGGGGGGGGGAGTAGAGGGAGAGGGACAAACAGACTCCATGCTGAGCAGAACCACAGAGCCCACAGATGCCATAACCTGAGATCATGACCTGAGCTGAAATCAAGAGCCGGACACTCAATGGACTGAGCCACCCAGGGGTCCCCACAATAAACATTTTTAAAGAAAGAAACAATTCCTGCTAGATGGAGCTTGCCATCTACATGAGAAGATAGAAGCACAGACACCCAAAAAGACATTTTGTATATGTGATAATGTAAGAAACAACCCTATGAATGATTGTACTTGTTTGGACTCTTGGTTGCAAATGCCAGAAACCACATTCAAACTAGTTTGAGCAGAAGCGAGTAGTAAGTAAATAACAAGTAAATAAGTAAATGTGGCTCATTAATTGAGGTGGGGCCAGCTCCAGGAACTCTAAAACCTCAAACAATGAGAACTCACATCTTTACTCTCTCTGCTTTTCTCCGTGTGTTGGTTTCATTTTCTCCCACCGCAGATAGGTAGCTGCCATCTGGTAAGGGGAGAGGAAGGGATGCATGTAGACCATCCCAGACTGGCTGGCATCATGCCAGTTTAGCAAACGCAAAGGAAAGACAGAAGTTTTCTCCCTACGTTCCACAACCAAAATCCCAGGCAAGGATTCTGATTGGCTTGCTTTGGGTCACATGCCCATCCCTGGGCCAATCACGATGGCAGGAGAAAGAGCATGATGTGATTGGAGGCCCCATCTAATCTAGGGAGTGGAGGAGCAGGGCTCCCTAGAGAAAAGAGCGTGCCGTCATCAGAGGAAGGAGCAGAAAAGATGCCAGACGAACACAACCGACGTCCACTCCCAGGGCTCGGACAGCAAGGAGAATAGGAGCTCAAGGAGCAGAGATAACAGGGAGGCTTTTTGGAAGAGAAGGTCCTAATGCGTGGGCTGAAGAATGGGAGGCCTCAGGTAGGAGGCAAGAAAGCTCCTGCCAGGCCCTGGAGGCAGGAGACTGACTGTGTAATGCAGGAGTGGCTCTGGGTGACCCTGGGGGAGCCATTTTAATTGTTCTGTGGGTTGGTCAGCTCCAGGGTGTCAAAACAAATCCTATTGGGAGGGATTCCCTGGGAATGGAAAGTTGGTACGCAGAGGGCAGAACACAGGATGTCACAGAAGCCCGGAGGACGCCCCCACACAGGCCTCGTGCTGACTCAAGCGGACGTCTGGGGCCATGGAAGGGGCAGGCTGGGAAGAGAACACAGATCTTCCTTCTAGAAGGAGTTGCCTAGAAGGATGGTTTCCAGCCGAGCTGATTTGGCTCACCACCCCCAGACCATAGCCCTCAGCTAGTTACGTGCCAGAGGGGTGGCTTAGCACAGGAACCAGTACCCAGCAGACCCGGGGACCACGGTAATGGCCTGAGGAGAGGCAGGGACCCCCAGGCACAGGCGTTCCTGCTTTAGAGAGATCAACAATGCCACACATCCATTATGAGTCCAGGGCTATAGAGTTTGCCCTGGATTCGAATCCCCATCCTTTCTTTTTTTTTTTTTTTTAAGATTTTTATTTTATTTATTTCACAGAGGGAGAGAGATCATAAGGAGGCAGAGAGGCAGGCGGGGGGGGGGGAAGCAGGCTCCCCGCCAAGCAGGGAGCCCGATGCGGGGCTCGATCCCAGGACCCTGAGATCATGACCTGAGCCGAAAGCAGAGGCTTTTTAACCCACTGAGCCACCCAGGCGCCCTCCATCCTTTCTTCCATTTGACAAGAAAGTGACCTGAACAATTTGCTTCACTCTGAGTCTCAGTAAAATGCCCCTGATACAGTAGTTGTACCTACCTGAGGAGTGATTGTGAGGCTCAGATGAGAAGAGGTTATGGTTGACATGAGGTTCTCCATCAGTGTTTGCCATAGTTATAGCCACAGTGTCATAACTTACAGAGTCTGTGAGATGAGAGCTGTGAGCCCTGGACAGTACGGACAGCCACTCAGAAGCCAAATGACCCCTTGTTGAAGACATAGTCTATTACATTTGAAGCACTTTCCCAGCTCAAGGCCTTTGCACATGCTATACCCTATTCTTGAAATATGCTTCCCTTGGGCTCTACATGGCTGGGTCCCCATTATCCAGGCTTAGGATAAATGTCACCTCCTCAAAGAAGCCTTCTCCGATTGCCCTAACTAAAAAAGGAACCTCCCCCCACCCCCACGCCCTGTGTCCTCTCTTTTATGGTCTTCCTATCATTATTACCCTCTGATTTAAATGTATATATTTTATTTGCTTTTCCCTAATTCCCCTCTGGAATATAACCTCACCACAGACAGATACCTGTTCTACCCCTCTATCTCTAGGCTACCACGGCAGATGACAGATGCTTAGATGTTTGTGAGATGAATAAAGGAAGAATGCCCTGGTAACACTCAGACCTTGCATTTCAACCGAGGCTCAGAGAGGCTCAGTCACATCTCCCAGGAGCTCATTTGCATCTGGCTCCTTAGGGTTCCTGACTGTGAAGTCCTGGTTCAAGCCAAGCGATGAAGACACCAGAGCTGGGCACTTCCCTCCTGGCCCCCATACCAACCTGGCCCTCACTGGAGTTCATGTGGTCTGTACAGAACCGCTGTGTGGGGTTTAGGTGAGCCAGCTGGGGATTAGCGAGGAAATCCATCAGTCTATCAGTGCACATTTGCAGAGTGCCTCAGTATCTGCCCTTGGGGTGTGTCCTAGGCTGATCTGGGGAGACAAGGCCTGCTGGGCATCCTCCTCGGCCGTTGTCCTGAAGCCTTCTCCGTTGCACCTAGTAGGTGGTACCATGTCTAAATCTGAAGGACAATTTATGATTTCAGACTGATAAAGGTCATTGAGATGAAAGCCTGACCCTCCAGTTTGCTGATCAGCTTGACTTTCTGTCCCTGCAAGCCACTGTTTTTCCAGGTGTAGTCCCTGAGCTACCTATAATACATCATGAGATGCTTGTAAAAAACAAAACTAAACTAAACAAAAAGCACAGGCTTGTAGCCAGCCTGGACTTGCTAGATCAGAATCTCTGCAGTGGATTTTTTTAAATGATTTTATTTATTTATTTGACACAGAGAGAGATTACAAGTAGGCAGAGAGGCAGGCAGAGAGAGAGGAGGAAGCAGGCTCCCTGCAGAGCAGAGAGCCCGATGCGGGCCTCGATCCCAGGAGCCTGAGATCATGACCTGAGCCGAAGGCAGAGGCTTTAACCCACTGAGCCACCCAGGCGCCCATCTGTAGTGGATTTTGGAAGCTGCATTTTTCTCAAGATTAAATAACTGGGCAAGATCACACAGTGAGTGAGCAGTGGAGGAGGATTCACACTGGGCTCTAGAGCCTATGCTCCTAACTTTTGCCCAGTGGTGGCTCTCTGTTCCCTGCAGCCACCTGCCCCATCAGGGACTCTGCAACAATTGCCTCTCTAGCTTCCATCTGCACCCTTCCCCTTCCAACAAGCAGGTCCAGCCCCCTGATCGTGGCCTCCTCCTTTCTTTGGCTGCATGCAGTGAGTATGTCTGTCTCCCCTGTAAACTCAGAGGGCAAGCAGTTATACAGGTCACTTCTGCAAATCCCTGGAAGCCAGGACAGGGCCTGGCCCACCAACTCCAGTGTCTGTGGGTGGCTAGAAGGATATAGTCATCCAACCAATACTTCTTGTGGCTACCTGTGCCAGGCCATTTTATAGGTACTCGGGATTCAGCAGTATAAAGCCAAATAAAAACCTCTTTCCCTCAAGGAGCTCCCATGCTATGGGTGAAATGTACATGTGAAACAATAATGGCTTCTGCAAAGCCAGCTGGGAAGTAAATGAAACAAACTATAAATGTGGAGAGAAAGGTAAAGCTCTGTGAGCTGAAGCAACCAGGGAGGGCTTCCTGCAAGAGACTTCATCGTTACCACCTTCCTTATGGTTGAAATCACCTTAGACAAGGTCTCCTGGAGACTTAGATGTTCTCCCTAGAGCCTCAGTCCTGGTGGCCAGTGCTAAGGCCCTGGTATATCAGGCACTGTTCCTATAGTTCACAGCATCTTGCATAGGGTCTGCAGGAAAGGTCTGGAGTTCTTGGATAGAGGAGCAGAAGGACAGTTATTAATGGTAATGCTATTTCAAGTTAAATCATTGTTGGAATCCAATCCTGACCTGCTTCTCTTGGGTTGCTTTAGGATTAAATGCTTAACTCAGGCAAAGGAGGAGAATCAATTAATAGGAAACATCATTGCTGTTTGGGGTAGAAAATGGCCTCCAATAGTCCCAGCTCATGTCTTACCTTAGTAGTCAAGAAAGAGAGGTAGGAGATAATCTGGGAGCTTCTCAGATTACGCCGTGCCTTGCAAACTATGGTGAAAAAAACTGGATTTAACTGTGAGATGGAAAGCCATTGGAGGGTTTTAAGCAGGGCGACGACGAAAGATCACCTGCTGTTTTGAGGTTGGACTGTAGGGAGGATAGGGCAGAAGCAGAGATCAGCTAGGAGGCCACAGCCAGGGTCCGGGCGGGGGGCAGAGCTGACTTGGACCAGTAGCAGGAGAGAAAGTGGAGAGAACTGGACAGACATGACTTTTGGACGAGTTGGATGTGACAGTGCTGAGACCCAAGGGAAAGAGGAATCAAGGAGGACCTTGGGTTTGGGGTAGATAAACGGGGGTGCCACATTCTGAGATGGGGAAGGTAGAGGAAGAGCACATTTAGGGGACAAAATCAAGAGTCCCGTTGTGTCCCTGTTGGCTGGCTGAATCTGGCCCCTCTAAAGATAGGGACTGAATATGTGACTTTAATGGCAAGAGGAACTTTGCAAATAGAACAAAGTCAAGAATTTTGAGGTGTGGAGCTCACCTCAACCCAGTGTCGACACAAGGGGCCTTCTACGTGAAAGAGGGAGGCCAGAGAGTCAGAGCTACTCAGTGTGAGGAGGACTGAGCCCACCATTGCTGGCTTTGAAGACAGAGGAAGGGAGCCATGAATCAAGGAAGGCAGACAGACTCTAGGAGCTGGAGAAGGTAAGGAAATGGCTTCTCCCCTAGCGATTTCAGAAGGAACGTGGTCCTGCTGACAATGTGCTTTTAGCCCAGTAAGACCCATTTTGAACTTACAACCAAGTTCTGCTCTACCTCTCTCTCTTGCCTACAAGATTCCATCTATCGGAGCATCCATGAATACTCAGACGGGCCACATTGGTCCTGGCCTTGGACCTGGAATGTTCTTTCCCTGATTCATACATGGCTGGCTCATTTTAATCATCCCATCATCAGTTCAAACACCGACTCTTCAGAAAGACCGGTCTGGCTCCTGGTCTGGTGGCTCTTTCTTCTCTCCAACCCTGACCACAGAAGTTGGCTTTGCTGAGTGTATTCATGCATTTCCTGTCTTCCCCACTACCAGGACGGTCCCTGACAGCAGGTAACTCATTTATCCTGTTTACTGATGAATTCCTACTACCCGAGCCAGGACCTAGAACATAGTAGGTGCCCAATAAATCAAATAAAAACAGATGTGATTTAAAGAAGGGGTGCCTGGCTGGCTCAGCCAGCAGAGCATGCAACTCTTAATCTTAGTATTGAGTTCAAGCCCCATGTTGGAAGTAGAGATTACTTAAAAAACAAACTCTCTTTAAAAATAAAAATAATAAAGAAGAAGAAAAAGAAGAAGAAAAGCCAGTCCTTGGTTTATGTCTGCAGAAATCTAGAATCTGAATGCTATCCATCAGCTCCCCTGGAATTCACTGAGCCTACTTGGCGCTGCTTCACGGGACAGATGGGCAGAAACCAGCCTCACTACTTGCAGGAGTTCCAGGGAGGAAGGCGTCGGAAGGAAGGGAAGGCTGAGAACTCCGATCCAAGACTCTTCTGGCAAGTGCTGCAGAGCAAAACCCGGGAGCCCAGAGAGGTCTGACTCCACCTGGGAAGAGAAAGGAGGAGATGCTCTTTGAGGAGGCTGGGGGTCTACAGGCCAGGAGAACGGTCCAGAGAAAGCTCTCTATGCTCCTTCTGAGAAGGCAAACCCCATTCCTTGAAGACATTTCTGTCTGAGTAATACAACCTAAGATGCAACTTTGGTTTTTTTGTTTTAAGATTTATTTATTTATTTATTTGACACAGAGAGAGAGATCACAAGCAGGCAGAGAGGCAGGGAGAGAGAGAGAGGAGGAAGCAGGCTTCCCGCTTAGCAGGGAGCCCGATGGGGGGCTCGATCCCAGGACCCTGAGATCATGACCTGAGCCAAAGGCAGAGGCTTTAACCCACTGAGCCACCCAGGTGCCCCTAAGATGCAACTTTGGCCCTAAATAGTTTGTAATCTAGCCATGGAGACTAGCACCAGACGTGTCCTGCACGGTGTCAGGAGGGACGCAGTGCAGCGAACTGAAGGGCTCGGGTTTGGGGTCAAGCAAGCCTATGCTACATCTGCTCCCACTTCTGCCCTGACTGTTGGGCCTCAGTTTCCTTAACAGAATTTTCCCTCCTTCACCAAGTCGTTGTAAGGCTTGAAGGCAAATAATAAATGTCAAGTGCTCAGCTCAGAGCACTGCACTCAGTAAGTGTTCGACAAAAGGCAGCCATTGTTATTAAAATAAGTAGAGGAGACATTGAGTGGGGCTATCTTCATGGTCCAGGGATGGGGGGGTACCTCTCCAGGAGACTGAGGCAAAGGGTCTGTGACAGGATCCAGACACCTGCAATTTCTCTCTCTCTCTCTCTCTCTCTCTCTCTCTCACACACACACACACACACACACAGTGATGTTGAGGCCACTCAAGGCTGGGAACCCTTGCCCTCCGTGTGGCCATGCTCAGCAGGCCAGACTCCTCAGGTTTTGCCCTTCAGGGAACCAATATTTGAGTGCCTTTCTCTTGAAGTTGGATACCTTAACCTTGCCTTTCAATGTGCAGGCGTTGGAGAAGTACCGGGGCCTCAGATCCCTGTGTGCTGGGTAGAACGTGGGCTTGTGGGGCCTGAGGAGACCCACATAAGAATCTACACGGATGAGCCCCAGAAATCTACCGAGAATGGAGTTTCTGAAAACTGGCTCACTCTGCCCTCTGTTTGGGGTGCCTGTCCCTGTCATTGCACCTCCTGAACTCCTTTGTCTTCCAAGGCCTAGACACCACCTCCCCTGTCCCGCTCACACCCAAGGCTGAGCCCGGTCCTCTCGCCAGGGCCCACACTCCTCTCTGAGTGCGAGAATCTCGCCACATTGCAGGGTCTGGGTACGTCATCTCCCAAACTCCCTCCCTGACACACGTGTTCATTCATCGCTCTAACCTCACCTCCCAGCAAGCAGTGCGCACTCCACAGGACCTGCACGAATTTTCCACGTATCAGTGGAGGCGGTTATTCTTTCTCCCCTCCCCTCATCCCTCAGCACAATAAAAATTCTAGAAGGCAGGGCGCCTGGGTGGCTCAGTGGATTAAAGCCTCTGCCTTCGGCTCAGGTCATGATCTCAGGGTCCTGGGATCAAGGCCCGCATCGGGCTCTCTGCTCAGCGGGGAGCCTGCTTCCTCTTCTCTTCTCTACCTATTTGTGATCTCTCTCTCTGTCAAATAAATAAATAAAATCTTAAAAAAAAAATTGGCCCTAGCGATGTTTGGGGCTGGATAATTCTTTGAGGAGGAGGGAGGCTGCCCCATGCACTGTAGGATGTTAGACAGCATCCCTGGACACTAGTAGCATCCCACTACAAGTTATGACAACAAGTAAGTTCTCCAGACAGCTGCCCCTGGGGGCAGTTCGGGGAGCAAAATCACCCTCTGCTGAGGTCCACTCGTCCCAACTGCTCCCTTGCAGCCCCATGACCCTCCTTGCTCTGTTCTCCTTGCTCCTTGCTCAAGGTCTTTGTATTTTTTTTTTAATTAAAGATTTTTATTTATTTGACACAGAGAGAGAGAGATTACAAGTAGGCAGAGAGGCAGGCAGAGAGAGAGGGAGAGGAGGAAGCAGGCTCCCTGCTGAGCAGAGAGCCAGATGCGGGCCTCGATCCCAGGACACTGAGATCATGACCTGAGCCGAAAGCAGAAGCTTTAACCCACTGAGCCACCCAGGCGCCCAAGGTCTTTGTATTTGCTCTTCTCCACCCCCCCCACCCCTGCCTGGATAGGGCAGGGCTCTCTCTCCTGCACTTCCGGGTCTTAACTCAAATGTTATCTGCTCACTGTGACCTTCCCTATTTAAAATTGCAACCATCCCAATAATCCCTAAAACCCTTCTTTGCTAATTTTTTTTCCATGGCATTTATCGCTATCCCACATACCACAAGTCTTACTCATTTCGCTTAGTTGTCTACCAACCTCCAGGAGAATGGAGATTCTCTGATCCTCTGATTATGAGATTTCATTTGTTCCTTTGCTGTTTTGTTTAGGTCTTCTCTGCCCACTGCTGCATCTCTGGGCTCAGATCTGTGACTGTCACACCGCAGCACTCAGCAAGTAGTCAGCGGACAAATGAATGAATGAGACAGCTCTGGTTCCTTCCTGCCCCAGAAACTCCTGGCTCAAGGGACAAGACAAACCTGAGTCACTTTTCCAGCTCTCTTGCCATCTAACCCATGGGGCACTGCTGGGCGAGGGGATTCTGTGCTGGGCCTGACAGCATTTTACCCTTTCCTGCATCAGTGTTTCTTTCAACTGTCCCACTTTTTTTTTTTTTAAAGATTTTATTTATTTATTTGACAGAGAGAGAGATCACAAGTAGGCAGAGAGGCAGGCAGAGGGAGACAGGGAAGCAGGCTCCCTGCTGAGCAGGCAGCCCGATGGGGGGTTCGATCCCAGGACCCTGAGATCATGACCTGAGCCGAAGGCAGAGGCTTAACCCACGGAACCACCCAGGCACCCCATCAACTGTCTCACTTTTGAAGATAGAGAAAATCACATGGGGCAAGGGCTTTCAGAACTGGCTGCTAACAAGCAGACATTCTTTTTTTCTTTTCTCACCTCTGTTTTATGGCTTGTATAGGTCACAGGAAGGCATGTGCGGCCTCATGATATCCCCACCTTTGGGCCCAAGCCACATATATATAAATATTGATATGTATATACACATATATGCACACACACAAGTTATACAAATAATAATAACAGCTGACCTTTTCTGAGTGCTTCCTGAATTCCAGGCATTGTGCTAAGCATATGATCTCCTTGCTTAACCTTCTAACATCCCTGTGAGGTTGGTTTGTTATTAACACAGATCTGAGTATGAAGCCAAACAGGATGGTCTGACTCCAAGGTCCCCTCATTCCTAACCACTACAATAATGCCTCTCTCAAAAGATGTGCTCGTTACCAGAAAGGCAAACAATGAGTAGGGAGAGCCCACTGTACTCCCCAGAAGGCACTGTTGTTAGCTGATAACTTTTATACTTGAGAAGTTTTTATACCAGCACAATGCTCATAAATGTGTGAAAAGCTCTATCACACACACCTGTCTGGGTAAGCGGGTTCCCCTTTTCCTGCAATACTAGCGCCAGACTCCGTTCCACTTCGTTTTTTCACTCTCTAACGACACATTTTGGACCAGACTTTTCCACTTCACAAAGGTGACGCCTGCCTTCCTGGGAGCTTTCGGTTGGTGGGCTGGCTGCTAGGGTTCGGGGTGAAGTGATGTCCGAAGACAAGCTAGGGCTGAAGCGGGACATGGTACATACGATGTGCTGGCCAGACAGCAGCCATATGGGCTTGGACTCTTTCTGGGGTCCAGAGATGCCTTTAGAAGGGGTGTGTGGTTATTGCTGCTTTTGTTTTTAGCTTAAGTGGTTCAGGGTACCATTGCCTTCGCTGAGAAACGAGTAGGCTTCCCTTTCTGGATAAGAAATTCTCAAAGACAAGCTCTCCTGAGCAGCTCCAGGGAAAGCCTTGGAGACTGGGCTATGGGAGCCAAGGGCTTCCATCATTCAGATCCTTAAGGATGAGAAGCATGACTCCTTGCTCAGCTTCCAGGCATAGCCACCTTGGTAGGCGCCCAACTCCTCGCAGGTAGTTCATTTCATCCTCACAGTCCTACCAGGTAAGTCTCACTACCTCCATCTTAAAGATGAGGAACTGATGCTCAGAGAAGTTAATAACTTACCCAGGAGCGCACAACTAGTAAGACGCAGTGCTGTGTCTTTCTAAGGCCTCAAAGAATCACAGCAGAAGGCCGGAGCTGTTTGAAACCTTAGAACTCCAGCTCCTCCTTATTCTGTGTAAAAGAGGCACAGAGCCCAGGGCTCCAGACAGTGCTGGCTGCAGGCTGCACGGCTGGTCGAAGGAATTGGTTCGGGTTCCGGTTTTTCCAAACTACATTTGCTGTTAACAAACCTCCAGGGAACTTGGTGGCATTGAATGAAGTAGAGTCAGTTCTGCATCCTGGTGGCCCACAGGCATTGGAATAACTGACTTCGGAAGAGGATTTGCCCACAGCTAAACGGAATTAGCTCTCTGTCAACATGAATCAAGGGCGCCCTAATCTGTGATTTCCCCCAAACAGAAAAGCCCCACACCTGCCAAGGAGGGTCAACTGATGGAGCTGCCCCAAGGGGAGTGTGGGGTGTAGGGATATGATTTCTGGAAACCTAAGAGTCCAGAGAAACTGATCCTTCAAATGGAATCAGTCACTCCAGCCGGCTGCTTACCAACAAGGACAGTCCTCAAATCTGGAGCACTAACCTGTCTGCCGAAACTACACGTGAAGCGCCCGAAAGTCCTTTGTTTTCAATCCGTTCTTAAAACAAATGCAACCCTCTGTCGAAAGGGGTGTAAGGAGAATGTCCTTCAGTAGGAGAGCCAGGTAAATCATGCCAAATCTCTACCGTGGGATCACCCTAGGCCCCCCAAGAAAAAAGGACATCTACAAGGTGATGAGATCACTGAGGCCGACTGGTAAACAGGGAAGGAGAATAAGTGGCAGAATCATGAGCAGAATAAAGAACTGAAAATTAAGAAAAGATACAAAATGGGTACCACAACTTTACAAGGAAAAATTTGGAAAATACAGAAAAGTGGGGGGGGTCACCCCCCCCACCCCCACTCTGACAAAGAACAGTTGTAGGGGTCTATATATTTCTCTCCGGTCTCCTTGCCAGGTGTGGTTGTGTCATATAAGGTGACAGTCAGTGCACACTGGAGTGGGACCAGGGTGTGAATCCCAGGGCTCCCCCTACCCCCCACCACCCCACCACCCCTCCCAACTGGGTGAGCCTCAGTCTCCCAATCTGTTCCCTGGAAGTAACCGCCCCCGCTCGGGGCTGTTGTATTGATTAATGGGGCCGAACAGGGAAGGCACCTAGGAAGTGGCTTTAGGAAATAGCTCTCAATAAAGGCGGCTATTGTTATTATGTGTAACCTGCCATTTCCCTTAACATTTTAACATCATTGATTCTGAATGTTATTCAGAGGCTTTGAAACATCACATTTAATGGCTGCCGTATATACCGATTTCTTTGCCATTCTCATGAGAAATGTTTAGGCTGCTTCCATTTTTACCTTCTTATAAATAGCTTTGTGATGAACACTGTTGTGAATATAGCTTTACCTCCCCCGGATTTTGGAGATCTTCCTTAAGATCATTTCCCAGGGGCGCCTGGGTGGCTCAGTGGGTTAAAGCCTCTGCTTTCAGCTCAGGTCATGATCTCAGCGTCCTGGGATCGAGGCCCGCATCGGGCTCTCTGCTCAGCAAGGAGCCTGCTTCCTCCTCTCCCTGTCTCTCTGCCTGCCTCTCTGCCTACTTGTAATCTCTCTCTCTGTGTCAAATAAATAAATAAAATCTTTAAAAAAAAAAAAAAAAGGTCATTTCCCAGAAGTGGAATTACTAGGTCTAAGGGTAATAAACATTTTTAGACTCCATATACAGAATGCCTGCTTGCATGAACCAGGTGTTAGTGCCTAGACCTAGCCTCCCCCACCTTCTCTCTGGTCCCAGAACTCCCCTGCCCCCCACCGGGGTGATCTCGCTGGAGATGACACCTGGCTGCCTCCCCCTCCCTCTCTTGTGCTGCCTCCTACCCTGTCTCCTTCAGCTACAGAGCCTTTCCCCTCTCTGCCTGAGTAAATGCGTCCCGGTTTTCCCTTCTTACGGCTTTCCCCAGCCTGCCCTGCTTGGGTCCTCAACCATCTCCTCTCCCCCTGATTTTAACCCCTACCCCTCCTTGAATCTATAACCAAGCTCAGCCTGACTTGTGGACCTTCTTTCTCTTTCAGAGTCAGGTCTTTAACAACCAATAGTAGGTCCCCAAAGTTAGCAGTGAAGTCTTGAGCTCCTCTTCCTCCCTACTCAGCCTCAGAGCTGAGCAGTAAGGTGTTAGGACCACGATGAATTTCAGGTATTCATTGGGCAAAGTGTCTTCCTAGGGTCAGCCATGGAACAGGCTAGAGATTATGGCTGCAAGGGCCTTAGGAGCTGGCTCTTTGGACTGAGGGAGGGAGAGAGATAGTAAATAATCAAATGGAACCATGAAGAACAGGGCCTTTGATGCAAATTTATAACAGAGGAGAGAGGAGGGAAGGGTCAGCCCAACCTGGTGGGTTTTGCTCAGGGGATGACACTTGAATGCTTTGCTGTGTGACCCTGAACAGGTCACTCAGCTTCTCTGAACCAGAGTGCCCCCATCTATACTAGGCTCGCCTTCACTGGGATGTAATTCACAGGTTAAATAAGTTATTCAGGTGACCTTGCCTAGCCAGAGGCATGCAGCAGGTGCTCAATAGATGTTTCTCATGGTGAGGTCTCAGCACAGACACGTGGGTTAATAAACTGTCTGGGGTAGCACTGACAAGGTGCTTAAGGTCATGGGACTCGTGCATTTCAGCTGGCCTGTTCTCACTTGGGAATTAGGTTGCTGGGTGCCCATTTGTTCCACCAAGAAGAAAGTTCCTTGTGGGGTCTTGCTGTCTGGGTCTTGAGTCCAGAGTCTGCAGGGAGCTGCATAAGGGCAGGGAACTGCTAGGTGTGATGTATGCTTACAAGGAGCTTGGTCATGAATCATCCTTGCCTCCAGTGCGGTGAAGCAGTGGGATACAATGTTGAAAATGCATCCTTTTAACATCCTTTTCCTGGACACGCAGCAAACTCGCTCCCGCTTAGGCTGCAAATCATCCCGCCCTAACAGGGTGGACTTCAGACAAGCTGACCAAGGAATGGAGGCTTCCGGGGGTGATGTCACCCAGGGCTCAAGAGACACCAAGGGCACCAGGCTGAGCTCTCTAGTTATTCATCTTCCCTGTAGTCAAGGCAAGCTCAGAGCAGGCCCATCCCTACAACAGATGCAGCTCAAGGTTATGGCCAAGGTCAGGACTGTTAGCAGTGTCTCCTGGTGGTGGGGGTAGAGCAGGGATTATTGGCCCCAAGTTTTGATTGATTTATTTATTTTTAAGATTTTATTTATTTATTTGACAGAGAGAGAGAGAGATTACAAGTAGTTAGAGAGGAAGGCAGAGAGAGAGGAAGAAGCAGGCTCCCCACTGAGTAGGGAGCCCAATGTGGGCCTCGATCCCAGGACCCTGAGATCATGACCTGAGCCGAAGGCAGAGGCTTTAACCCACTGAACCACCCAGGCATCCCACCAAGTTTTGATTTAAAGCTGAGCAAATCCTTAGACATCCTTAGATCTAATTCAATCCCCCTTTGTGGAGGGAAAAACTGAGGCTCAGAAAGGTGAAGAGATGTGCCCAAACTCACACAGCTATGGCAGGAGTAATAAAGCTACGACTTGAACCTGACTCCTGGTACCTTGCTCTTTCCAAACCCCACAGATGCACTAAGTTTCATCATTCTCTGTTCTATCTGGGGTTACCTCTCCACCCACCCCTCCCTCCATACACACTAATCACTATAATATTGACAATAGAGCTATTATCTATTGAATACGTTCCTGAAGTAAGCACCAGGCTAAATGTTCAGGACATATTACCTAATTTAAGCTTCGACACCTCTAGGTGTTAAGTACTAGTACTCCTTGCTACTCTAAGTGTGGTCTGTGGGCCAGCAGCATCAGCACCTCACCCCCCACCCCGGAAGCTGGTTGGAAAGGCAGCATCTCAGGCTCACAATGACATTATGCCTTCAACAGGTTCCTCTGATTTCATGCACATCCAGTTTGAGAAGTGCTGCTGTAACTGATTGCACTTTGGAGACCAAGACACTGATGCGCAGAGAGGGGAAGTGGCTCCCACCGGCTCCCATGGCAGGTCAGGTTGTGCCTTGGCCAAAGACCTTGCTCTGAACGCTGGAGGTTTAGGAAAGTTTTCCACTAGTTCTGGGCCAGGGGAGATAGGATTCCAGACCCCACCTCTCCCAACAGCAAGGAAATGACTATCCCAAAATAAAGAATATCCCAAGCGCTTTCCGAGGTCTATTATTGTGTTTCTACTTTACAACTTACTAATTATCCCAACTTGACTCAAGAAGAACCTGTAGCTCAGAAGATACACTTCCAGAGCCTGGGCCTGAGGCCAGTGGCCTCTGCTCCAGAGCCCAATTTCTGTTTCCCCAAGCATGGTGTGGCATTCTGAGCAGGAGAGACGATTGTAGGTAACACTCAGATGAAAACCTCCCATCTGAATTGTCCTGTATTTTAATTTCTACTACAAAAAATAGAATTAGATTATCAAACCCCAGATCCTTTCTTTTGTTTAAGACAGAATAAGAATTTTTTGTTTGTTTGTTTAAATGAGTCTCTATAAAGTTAATTTGGGGAATGACAGAGGAGGTAATATTCAGATATTACAAAATCCATGAAGGTGGAAAAAGACCGGAGTCTGGGAAATGTCTTCAAACACCACAAGACACACAGGGAGAGGGGAAAAGAGAGAGGGAGGATGGGAGGAGAGGAAGAAGGAGGGGGAAGGAGCGGAGGGAATAAGCAGCCAAGAAGAGCTCTACCCAGAGGCTGTTGACATTTCAAGTCTGGGTGGTTTCTCCCATCCTCCTTGCCCCAGGGTGTCTTACTGTGTAGCTAATACAAGGCTCACTCTGGGGCACACACTCACCATTAAACACACACAGACACACACATAGACACACAGACACACACACACCCCAGACATTTATCTTTCTGGCTAGAATCTAGAATTTCTAAGTTGAAGCTGGGGAGACCACAATCCTTCTAACCTCCTCCCACTCCAGCCCACTTCCTATAGCATTCAAAAATGCCCCCGCTTTATCAAGACCAAGTTTGAACAGCAGAATAGCCACTGGGTGAGGCTGGATGGAGGACAAAAATCCTGCTCCCCTCCTTCAGAGACAGCCTGTGGCTCCTCCATGGAGGAGAAAGAACTGCATCTCTTTGCTTTCAGGGGTTTGCTCTCCCACATTATCTCTTCCTTTCTCTAACCATGCCCAGGGACTCTTCTTTCTTTCTTTCTTTCTTTCTTTCTTTCTTTCTTTCTTTCTTTCTTTCTTTTTTTTTTTTTTTTTTTTGGTAGAACCCAGGAACTTTGAATAAATGGATATTCTCTGCTACACCCTAGTTTCATTTAGGCATCACAAGTAAAGAGTTCTGGCAAATAAACAAAAAGTCCTCTAAGAATCTGAAAAACCATCATTGTAAGGAATGAGGACTATTGTCTTAGAAAAGAGATGGTAGCAAAGGGACAATATGACTATTCACATATTTCAAACAGGGTCTAGACTTATACCGTGTATGTCTCCAGACCTAGAAGCAAAGGGTGGAAGATACAGGGAGGTCGGCTTCAGTTCTATGACCTGGGTCAACTGTAAAATGGAGGCAATAGTACTTATATCATAGGGTGGTTGTAAGAATAAACTAAGTCCTCAGGATATCCCTGGCATCTCATAATATCTCAGAACATGCTTGTTTCCTTTTTTGGCCTCATTCAAAAATGTCTCCTGAGGCAGTAAGCTTCCTTTCTGGAAAATTTCAAGGTAGAATTAAAATTCCTTACTGCCAAGATTCTGAGCTTCAGTGCCTCTTATCACTTTTCATAAAAAAAATAATGGCTCGCGTGGAGACTTCACCATGCTCCAGGCACACAGAGGAGGGCTTTTGTAGGTATTTTATTTAATCTTCTCATCAGCCTTATGAGGTAGGCACTATTATTAACCGCCCCACCCCGCCACCTTTTTTTTTCTCCACATGAGAGACTTGTCTTAGAGAGGTGAAGTAACCTTTTTTTTTTTAAGATTTTATTTATTTATTTGACAGAGAGATCACAAGTAGACAGAGAGGCAGGCAGAGAGAGAGGAGGAAGCAGGCTCCCTGCTGAGCAGAGAGCCCGATGTGGGACTTGATCCCATGACCCTGAGATCATGACCTGAGCCGAAGGCAGAGGCTTTAACCCACTGAGCCACCCAGGCGCCCGAGGTGAAGTAACTTGCCCAAGGTCACACAACCAGTAAGAGGCAGACCAGGGACTTGAGCTTCAGATGACACACTTGGGACTGTGACGGAAGAATTGACGGGGTTATTTATGAAGTCTCTACTCCTCTTCCAGGCTCACCTGCTCTAATACTCCAGGCTTTAGCCATCTCTTTTTGTAAAATGTCTTCATTTCTCATCATTTTCAAAACCACCCAATTTCACAGTTATTGTGTGAATAGCTTCTTGTCTCTCCTTACTATAAGCGGGCCCGGGGATTTTTACTCTTAAATATCTACCTGTACTCAGTAAACCTTCCAAAGAACAAGTTCATAGGCTTCTAAGAATTCTTTGATTGCCAGGTGAATCAGGCAGCTCCTCTTCCCTGCCCTGCATGCCCCCATCTTTTTTTCCTGTTAGCTATTAGAAAAGCCTTTTCTTGGCTGGAACAAATACTATACAGTCTGTTCAACTAGCTAACATTTATTGAGTTCTTAATAGGTGCCAGGCATTGTTCTAAGAACTTTACATGTATTAACTAACCTATGAGCTAAGTCCTATTTTCACTCATTTTACAGAAGAGGACACTGAATATACCAGTGCATCAGGATTTGACCCAGTAAATGAGTAAATGCTTTGCTGATGGATAGTATTAGCAACAGCAGCCATACAAATATTTTTTGCTTGCATCATACAATACAGCTTTATGCACATTCTGTCATCATCAGTCACCATTAGCAAACAGACACTAATGCCCCTATTTTATAAAAGAGGAAACCATGGCTCTAAGGGGATGAGTGATTCTCACCAGTCATACAACGAGTGGTGTCTGGACTCATGAGGAAGCACTGTCTTAACCCCATTCCAAGAAACCTGGGGGCAAGGGAGAGAGGTCCATGGGGAGAAAAACACCCACGCAGACAAAAGGCACTTACAAATATTAACTCAAGAATAAAAGCTGGTCACAGCAGAGACTGGATGGGAATCCAGATCTTTGACTCCTAGTCCAGTGCTCTTTCCTTTATGCAAGATGGTGAGAAACAAGTCTAGGGTCCAGGCTGGCAGCCTTGATTTGAGATCATAAGCCTGAGAGAGCAGTGTTCTTAAGAAAAAGAAGAAGAGGGCGCCTGGGTGGCTCAGTGGGTTAAAGCCTCTGCCTTCGGCTCAGGTCATGATCTCAGCGTCCTGGGATCGAGGCC
>LNAC01000201.1:1527949-1561424 GCA_002007465.1 Ailurus styani | reverse complement strand
TCCTCGAAAGCTCGCGGCGGCCGGCCCGCCTGGGTGGGTGCGGAGGGGTGCGCAGCCCGGGGCGCCGCTTCGCGGCCGCGGGGGCCGTCGGCTCGTGCGCGGCGCGGGCCCCGGTTTGCTGGCGCCGGCTTAGCCGCCCTCGCCCGCGCCTGGGCTCTGAGCCTTCCTGATAGACAGATCGGGCGGGATCGGCAGGTCGCGACCCCCCGGAGCGTGGCGCCGCGGCGTCCCCTTTCCTCCCGCCGGGACAATTAACGTGTGTTCGGCAGTCTCTACCGACTCCTCTTGCCTTTTTGACCCTGGCGAGTCCCTCCCCTTCCTTTCCACTTCAATTTACTGCTGTTTATTGTTTTCCTCCGGCCTTCCCTTCTCCCCTCCCAGGCCTTTCTCTAGCTCCATTTGGAGCCGACAGCCTTCCCACCCTTTTCACCCCTTCCCTGGAACCCTCCCTCCCCACCCCCGCAGATCATCTCCGGGGCTGGCCTCCTGCTATCTGCCAGGGGTTGGAGGGGGCGGCTGGCCAGCGAGCCCCGGGATTTAGGAGAGGCGTAGCAGGGTGACGGGGTGGTGGTGGAGGGGATTCCGTCGCCTTTGGCTGAGACGCCCCAGCAGCTGCCCCACAAGTCCGTCCATTACATCTGCTGCAGGGAGGACTTTGACTCCCCTCGCCGCGTAGTGAGTGAGTGACTTTCAAATTACATAGCATTGATTTCTGGGTCACTTCCTATGACTACTCCCGCCTTGTATTTGAGTGCTTTGTAACCTTCAGTGTATGAAGACTCATTCCACATCGCAGAGATGAGGGTTCAGCCCAAGCTGTGCCCCAAGGCCCTGCCAACCCTGTTGCAGACATCTTGAGATACAGCGGTGATGTGGTTCAGAACTCGGATGCCGGGAACTGAGCCTGAGGGCCCTGTTTTAAAACCATGCGACTTGGGGAATTTCACACCTGCGGGGCCTGGAGATCACACACGCAGCCCCCACCTCTATTAGCACCTCTTGCAAACTGTTCCCTGTTGATTCCTGTTGGGGAGGTGATCATCTTCCTTCTCCACCAGCCTCAGCTTGCAGGGGACGGAGGGATGCCCTCCTTAAGACGTTTCACTTAGTCTGGGATTTCTTTCTCTTCCTGATGGTGGTTTTCGTCTCCTGCTCTTAGCAATGAGTACAGGAAAAGTTACTGGCTTCCCAGGAATATGAAAGATATATTCCAGGAAACTCCTCCTGGTCCTACTCTGCTCCCCAGCCCTCTCCAGGGGGGTCATGCTGACTGTTTAGAAGTCACTGCCACCGGAAGTAAGTGGCTCTGTAGCCTCATCACATCCCTGGAAAATTCATGTCTAAATGTTTTTTTTTAATGTAAGTAACATACACAGGTAAAACTTTAAAAGCACAAAGGCTGTACAATGAAAAATGGATATTCTACACACCCTTGAACCCAGTTCCACTCTGCAGAGACAGCCACCAACTATTTTTTGTTCTTTTTTATTTTTTTTTAAGATTTTATTTATTTATTTGACAGAGAGAGAGAGATCACAAGTAGGCAGAGAGGCAGACAGAGAGGGAGGGGGAAGCAGGCTTCCTGCTGAGCAGAGAGCCCGATGTGGGGGCTCTATCCCAGGACCCTGAGATCATGACCTGAGCCGAAGGCAGAGGCTTTAACCCACTGTGCCACCCAGGCGCCCTATTTTTTGTTTTTTTGACAAAAAATATTTTCCATGAGTATCTTTAAAAAATAGAACGATTTTTAAATATTTTCTGTTCCTGCTTCTTTCACTTAACTAGATCTTGGGAGGTTTATCTTTATCAGAGCATCGTGTCCATTTTATTTTTTTATTTTTAATTTATTTGGGAGAAAGTGAGAGCGCTTGCGTGCACTCGCGCGCCCCTCCCCCCCCCTCTCTCGACCACAGGGGAGAGTAGCAGGGAGCCAAGGAGCCCAGCTTGGCTCGGGCCCAGGACTTGATCCCATGATGCTGGGATCGTGACCCAAGCCAAAGGCAGATGCTTAACCTACTAAGTAAGGCACCCCTTACATTTTGTTTTTTAAGATTTTTATTTATTTTGACAGAGAGAGAGAGAGAGAGAGATCACAAGTAGGCAGAGAGGCAGGCAGAGAGGAGGAAGCAGGCTCTGCGCCGACCAGGGAACCCAATGCGGGGCTCCATACCAGGACCCTGAGATCATGACTTACATTTTAAACCAGTCCACTGGTGGTAGCCAGTAGGTTGCTTTCAACCTCACTATTTGAGGCAATGTGGTAGGGTATATTTTTGTACAAATGCTTTGCATGTGTGCTATCTTTCAGGAGGTTTCAGAGAATTGCCAGGTTGATGGTTGTGTGCATTTTATTTAGTTAGTTTTTGAAGATTTTATTTATTTACTGGACAGAGAGAAACACAATGAGAGAGTGACACACAAGCAGGGGGACTGAGAGAGGGAGAAGCAGGCTTCCCACTGAGCAGGGAGCCCAATGTAGGGCTCAATCCCAGGACCCTGAGATCATGACCTGAGCCGAAGGCAGAGGCTTTAACCCACTGTGCCACCCAGGCACCCTATTTTTTGTNGTTTTTTTGACAAAAAATATTTTCCATGAGTATCTTTAAAAAATAGAACGATTTTTAAATATTTTCTGTTCCTGCTTCTTTCACTTAACTAGATCTTGGGAGGTTTATCTTTATCAGAGCATCGTGTCCATTTTATTTTTTTATTTTTAATTTATTTGGGAGAAAGTGAGAGCGCTTGCGTGCACTCGCGCGCCCCTCCCCCCCCCTCTCGACCACAGGGGAGAGTAGCAGGGAGCCAAGGAGCCCAGCTTGGCTCGGGCCCAGGACTTGATCCCATGATGCTGGGATCGTGACCCAAGCCAAAGGCAGATGCTTAACCTACTAAGTAAGGCACCCCTTACATTTTGTTTTTTAAGATTTTTATTTATTTTGACAGAGAGAGAGAGAGAGAGAGATCACAAGTAGGCAGAGAGGCAGGCAGAGAGGAGGAAGCAGGCTCTGCGCCGACCAGGGAACCCAATGCGGGGCTCCATACCAGGACCCTGAGATCATGACTTACATTTTAAACCAGTCCACTGGTGGTAGCCAGTAGGTTGCTTTCAACCTCACTATTTGAGGCAATGTGGTAGGGTATATTTTTGTACAAATGCTTTGCATGTGTGCTATCTTTCAGGAGGTTTCAGAGAATTGCCAGGTTGATGGTTGTGTGCATTTTATTTATTTAGTTTTTGAAGATTTTATTTATTTACTGGACAGAGAGAAACACAATGAGAGAGTGACACACAAGCAGGGGGACTGAGAGAGGGAGAAGCAGGCTTCCCACTGAGCAGGGAGCCCAATGTAGGGCTCAATCCCAGGACCCTGAGATCATGACCTGAGCTGAAGGCAGATGCTTAATGACTGAGCCACCCAGGCGCCCCATATTGTGTTCATTTTAAATGTCAGTAGGAATTGCTGGATACTTAACTGTTACAACACAACGAAAGTTAAATTGTCCAAGAACATTTTTATTTCCTTACTGCCTCATGTCCAGATATAAATTCAGGTTTTAATTTAGTGGCATTTGAGATCTTGGGGGCAAAACCTTTTATACTTCCCTTTATCCTCCTCCCCCCTCCCCCCCTCCCCCACGAAATACATAACACTGAAATGGGATGGCAACCGAATGGCATTGTCAGTGTGTATTTAAATACAGTGTCCATGCAGCTTCTCTGCTCCTCGGGTCATGCAGCAGTGATCAAAAGCAGAATCACTCTGAAGAGGGTTGAAGCAGCGAAAACAATGGCCACAGCTCTTGAAACTCAGAGAATGGTCTCTCTCCCTGCCTCTGAAGGGAGTGGGTGAAAGAGACCATCTAATCTGAAGGACTCCTAACCCCAGCTTGAAGAGACAGGCCCCTGTTTATCTGTCCCTCAGCTACACTGAGCAGCTTTTGTCTGCCTGACTTATTTTGTCAACAGGCCAGCAGGACCTAACCCACACCCGCACCTCCTCTCTGTCCTGACAGCCATCTCTTTTAAGTGTGCTATTTAAAGACAAGAGATGGGGTGGCCTGAAGGCTTGTCTTTCCCAAGCCTCATTCTTGGGAAAGTTTGGGAGGGCCTGGGTCACTCTGACTCCAGATATCCATCCCATATCACTCAGTTTGTCTCCTGGAACCTAACACATTGGAGGCACAGGCACAGGAAGTGATTTACTAACTAGGGTCACCTCTTCCACTGAAGCTGTGGGTCACTAAGTCTGACCTTCTGTCTGTATCCTAGGAGGGAAAGGGTCCAGGAGTGGTGGGGCGGGGTGGGGGTGGGGGTTGTGTGCAGGAAACTCAGCCACGGACACCACCACCTCCCTCTGTTACTCTCTGGCATGTGGTCTCCTATCATGACCAGGAGGACCAGAAGCTCATCTGGAGAGGCCCAGTGGGCTTTTTGTTGAAGTGACCACAGAGGAGATTTGAGTGTACTCGATGGGGGCGGGGGCAGTTCCAGCAAGCTGGGAGGAAGCTGTAATGGCAAGATGACTCATTCTAGGAATTGGCTGCAGCTTCTGGGAGGGAGCTGGAGCCCGCCATGTTATCCCTTAACTGTTTGTCTGCTGCAGGGGTTTAAGGCCACGATGGACTCCTCTGTGGGGCTATCACAACACCAAGAGACAGAAGAAAGAGGGGATTTTGTGGAAAATACATGGGTTCAGAATGTATATTTAATTGATGATTTGACCCTAAGTGAATTCTCTGGGTCAGAAGAAAATAGAGGCGGGTTTTCTAGAGGCTCTTGGAAGGCCCTTAGGTCCTTCTGGATTTGGAGTGGGGGTTCCCCAAGTGAGGCTGGCCTGTTTACCTGGCAGCACTTGGCATGTTTTTCATTGGGTTCTTTCCCACTGAGTGCTGGGCCTGAGACTTCTTTAAGAGGCCCAAGTTTGTGTGACTCGGTCACAGAGTAGTTTTTTTTTTTTTTAAGATTTTATTTATTCATTTGACACAGAGAGAGATTACAAGTAGGCAGAAAGGCAGGAGAGAGAGAGAGAGGAGAGAGGAGGAAGCAGGCTCCCTGCTGAGCAGAGAGCCCGATGCGGGCCTCGATCCCAGGACCCTGGGATCATGACCTGAGCCGAAGGCAGCGGCTTTAACCCACTGAGCCACCCAGGCGCCCCAGAGTAGTTTTTACCTTAAATGACCCATCTGGAGAAGTTTAAATGTAATATTAAGGATTCTTACAGTCATACCTGCTGGTAGTTATCATTTCAGGACTTGTAGGGAAGAAAGATCAGGAGGGAAAGTTAAGAAAGATAGGAAGGGTAGGTGGTCTTGAAGGGGAGAGAAACAGTTTTTACTTATTGGGACTGAGAATTAAGTTCTAAAGGCCTTGTGCCTCCAGTTTGGTTTGGAAGGTAATTAACCAGATTGATTACTCAAAATTGGACCTATAGAGAGGATTGGGAGTGAGAAAGGGCAGGGCTGTTTTACTGCACTGAGTTTAAACCTCATATTATTAGCCTCCCTTCCCTGATGAATAGAGAGCTATAATCCAGTTCAGAGCTAATGGGCTAGGGATGAAACAGACCAATTCAGGAGTCTCTTCTTGCAAGTGAATGAAATTCTGCATAATCACACCTGCATTTTAGACAAACGAGTGAAAATAGCTTTTGTTTTCTGGAGGGATTTGGTTAATATTTGCCAGATGTCAGATAGCTTTCCTTTCAGCTGCTTCTGATAGACCTAAAAAGTTAATCATTGCCTCTCTGAACTATAACTTTCTAGAAAAGAGAGAGTGTGTGTTTGTGGATGCGTAGCCCATTTCTGTTCTAAAGCTATTGGTTGGTTTGGCTCAATTTTTTTATAAGACCAGAATCTATGTTAGCTTCATGTTCTTGACTCTTCCACACTTAGGGTATTGATTAATTCTGGACATTTCCTAAAAGCCTGAGAAATCAATGCTTAACATCTATCTTACCTTTTCTTTTTCTTTTTCTTTTTTTTTTTTTAACCTTGCAGGAGGGTATGAGACTTTCTACTCAGAATATCCTGAGTGTTGTGTGGACGTCCAGCCCCTTTCACAAGAGAAGGTTGAAACCGAGAAAGCCCTCATGAGCCAGTGTGGGAAACCAGTGCTCAGCATCAGCTACAGGCCAGCCTATGACCAGGTAAGTGGTGTGGAAATGCCTGTCTTGGCTGCTGACTCCGTTCCTTCCTTGGCCCCCCCGGCTCTTCCTCTCCCCGCTCAGTAGCTCTGGTGCGTTCTTCTGTGGATCAGGGTGTTGGCAGAGCCCTCTAGCTTCAGAGAGCTGTTGCTTGCCAACTTGAGTTTTCCATCCAAGAGCAAATGGGCTTCTTTCCAGCAAACAAGCTGACAAGAGCAAATGAGCACCAGGATGCTTGACAGCTTCTGGAAAAAGGGGAAGTGAGAGATACATTCTTATTAGCTGGCCTAGGAAGCAGAAGCTTCAAAATATCAGTTTAGGTTTCCCTGAAGGTCTTTCAGAGCTGACTTTCAGGCTTCCTGTGTTAATCTTCTTTGTAATTGTTCATGCTCTGCAGTTTCTGCAAACCAACCCAGTACCTGTCAAGATGGGTCTTTTTGTTATTTTTAACTGAACCGGGGCTAGGGGAGGGTTGTGGAGAGACTGCTGTTTGGATGGCTAAGCAGACTCTGAGGGTCTCTGGTGCTTATGGTTCCATAAATTCTGAAATCAGTGAAGATCAAGAGACACTGTAGAGGATTTCATGCTCCTACAAACATGTGGGTTTTTTTTTTCCTTCAAAGAATTTTACTTTCTGGCAACCCTTTAAAGGCTGGAAACGTGTGGAAGGCTCAGGTGGGATCCCTTCCAGGGCTAGAGGATGAGGGGAAGGTGGGCAAGGACCCAAATCTGGCAGAAACCAGAGCCCAAAGCCCTCCTTCCCATTTCACAGGAAGGGAAAAATACGTGTCTCACAACTGGAGATGATCTCTTTGCGAAGAATACTGTAGCTGGGCTCCTGGTCACAGTAGGCACAGAACACCTCCCTTCTTTTAACTCTGGTTCTTTTCAGGACCTTGTTCTGTTTTCCACAGAAACAGAACTTCTTTTGGAAAGGGCCCATCCTAGGTACCTGACTTGGGAAGAGCTTTATCAGGTTTTTCCCACAACATAAGTACGTATCGAGATCATAAGAAGGAAGACGTCTGGATCCTGCCTGGCGTGAGCAGAGCTCTGCCCCCAAGAATAAACCTCCCACTAAAGCCAAGTGACTCCCCTTGAATGGGACCCCTGGTCAGGACATCTATTAGTGTGGCCAGGTGCCAGGGTTATAACTGTGTTTGTTTTCCTTCATTAAAAAATACAATGTAGGGGATGCCTGGGTGACTTTGTCTGTTAAGTGTCTGCCTTCAGCTCAGGTCATGGTTCCGAGGTCCTGGGATCAAGTCCCGCATCGGGCTTCTTGCTCAGTGGGAGCCTGCTTCTCCCTCTGCCTGTTCTGTCTGCTGCTCCCTGCTTGTGCATGTGCTTTCTCTCTCTCTCTCTAGCTGACAAATAAATAAAAATCTTAAAAAATATATATAGCGTATGATGAACCCTCAGCATTTAAGTCATGGGCGTGTGGCTTAGCTGGATTTCTGTTTTCTGTTTGGGTGCTGTTTTCCCCTCACTTCTCAGAAAGTAAAAGAGAAACAAGAATTGTCAGGATGTTGTGAAGGCACAGCAGACCTTTGGCCAAGAGAGGACTGGGGAGGCCCTGACGTGTCTCCAAGTTTCATCTGGGGAACCCCCTAGAGCTATTTCTTAGAAGCGCTGCTGCATTGAGAGAAGCCAAGCAAGGTCGTGTTAACCTTTGGGGTTTCTGAAGGCCTTTGGTTTCTTCCTCTTGAGTCAAAACAGAGGATTCAGAAAAAGAAAGACATGGTTTCAGGGGTGTGTTGTTCTAGGCTTTAGAGGTAATTGGATAAGGTCTCAGGCCTGGTGTGTCCATGTGTTCCAGGCACTAAAGAGAGGGAGAGATCTATGTAGGTACATCGAAAGTGTTAAGTCCAGGGGCCAGCCATAGTAGGTGCTAATAAAAACACTGGTTGTTGGGGCAACAGTCGGTTAAACATCCAACTGTTTATCTCAGTTCAGGTCTTGATCTTAGGGTCATGGGTTCAAGCCCCTCACTGGGCGTGGAGCCTGCTTAAAAAAAAAGAAAAAATACTGGTTGTTCCTCTTACTATCTTTGGTAAAATCCTCTCTAACTTTCTTCCAAGTGGCCACACTGGCCTTTGCTCAAACACTTGATTTCTCAGGAAAGAAAGCACACACCACATGCCAGGTAACTTGAGAACTGCCTTCTGCTGGCCCTCATCCTATGCCCCTTTCCCTATTATGAGTCTGGCAGAGTTTCCGTTCCACTTTTATTCTGGGACAGGAAATGGAAACACAGGAAGCGGATGGATGATAGAGGAAAGGCTCCCACAGATGCAGCCACTGCCTGCCCCCCCCCCCAAGCCCAGTGTTTCTCTCTGTCTGTGGGGCCTCCCATTGTTCCAGTTATCGCTGGTTTTTCTTGCCACCCCAGAGCTGCTGAGACTGCCAGAGTCTGACGGCTAGCTGTTTTTAACTTTGCCTCAGGGTAGATGGTCTCGGCTTCTAATTGGGATCCTCCTTAACTGGAAACCTGGTGTGTGGGTGGCCTTCCAAGGGTGACGATGTAAGTAAGCATTTCTCACGAGCCTTTAGTCCCATGTGAGGAAGATCAGGGTAGGAGGAGCCCCTCTCCCCTTGGCTTAACAGCCTTTCTTTAAGGATTCCGGGTAAACAGTGGCCATTTCCACTTCCAAGAAGCGTCTTTGCTGGGGGCACACTCTGACCTCTCTGAAACCCACATGTATCTTTTTTTTTTTTTTTTAAAGATTTTATTTATTCATTTGACACAGAGAGAGAGAGAGAGATTACAAGTAGGCAGAGAGGCAGGCAGAGAGAGAGAGGAGAGAGGAGGAAGCAGGCTCCCCGCTGAGCAGAGAGCCCGACGTGGGCCTCGATCCCAGGACCCTGGGATCATGACCTGAGCCGAAGGCAGCGGCTTTAACCCACTGAGCCACCCAGGCGCCCAACCCACATGTATCTTAAGATCAATCATCGGTGTCCTAGTTTTGATGAAATACACCATGAAGATACCAGGACTGTCAAGTGGGGGTACTCGTCTTATAGCGTTTTTACCTGTTCGATCTCGAAAGAAATGAAGGCAGCCCCGAGGTTAGAAGGCTTGCCCGGATGCTGTCGGGGCAGCGGGAACGTGAGCAGAAGCCTCTCAGTGCTTCCCCTTTGCGCCCATCTTCTCATCCTTGTCAGCACAGGAAGGCTGCTCGCGTCTCCTGCCTCAGTATGTGTACAAAAATGAGAAAGCTTTGCTGTGTGGGCTTTGCCGTCACTGAGTCACGAGGCAGCAACGGCGGGTAGAGAGTTTGCCAGAATGGAGGCTCCACCCACACGCTGCGCTGAACTGCCCTGGCGCTGAACTGTCTACCTGGAAACCAGAAAGGGAGCCTCCCACCTGACAGCAAGTAGAGCAGGGGGGGTTGTTGGCCTCCCCTGAAGGAGCAAGCTAATCCAGTATTTCCTGGCTGACCTTTGCCCCTCCCTCCAGGGCGGCCCAGTTGAAATCCTTCCTTTCCTCTACCTTGGAAGTGCCTACCATGCGTCCAAGTGCGAGTTCCTGGCCAACCTGCACATCACGGCCCTGCTGAACGTCTCCCGGCGGCTTTCCGAGGCCTGTGCCAGCCACCTACACTACAAATGGATCCCCGTGGAAGACAGCCACACAGCCGACATCAGCTCCCACTTTCAAGAAGCAATAGACTTCATTGGTACGTTCAGTCCTTCGCCCTCCATCACCTGGGGAGCCCCGCAGGGGCACCTGCTCCCGGTTCTGACGTACTGGTGGAGGCTGCCTTTGCCCAGAAGGAAAGTGTCTCGTATGTGCAACCACCAGGAGCTGGAGCCAGGAAGGGATGCAGCCACCGAAGAGGCAGAGGGGAGGATTCGAGCTGCTATTAATAGGAGCTTTAATTTGCAAGATAAATGAATTAATATTATTTTATGGCAATACTCACTGCCACTCTTGTTATTTTTCCTAGCCGGGTGGGAAGCAGAGTGTGGTGTGTCCGTGCGTAATGCTCCACGCCAGAGAAGCCAGGGAGGGAAGGAACTATCCTCACGGTGCTCTTACGTAGGCTGGGGCATTTTTAGAAAGCCAGCAGGATTGGGAGAGCACTCCTTACACACCGAGCCCCGAGGGCCCTGGCAGCTTTTCACAGTTTTTGGCAGACTGCTTTAGGGGCAATTTGTTTTGTATTTTCAGCTAATTTTGGATTAAAGATAGCATTTGACCAAGCTCCGTGCTCTGTGCCTAGGAAAGTTGGCATCTTCTGTACATTGTGTTAGGCGGTTATCCTTTACTCCCCTGGGCAGGCTCGGAAGGGGCTCTGGGCCTTGGGTTTCCACCTCTTCAGCATAGGCTGAACTGGTCCCTCATTTGACAGCTTCTCTTCTCCCTCCTCCCACCCCCCATCCCTTTTACATGCATAGTTGTTGAAGCTTTTTCCCTTTTACATGCATAGTTGTTGAAGCTGAGATGTGATTTTCCTTATCTTGTTTTGGAGGGGGAAAGGCAGGTGTTGAGCACAGCAATGACTACTTAGGGCGGGCAGCAATTAAGGGGACCCCCTTCAGCCACCTGGTGGGCCCTGTGCTCGTCCCACAGGAAGCCCACTGGCAAAGCCACCAGAGGCAGGAGGCTGGGCCTGTCCTGGTCCTCTGAGCCTCTGGGCTGAGAGGATCCCTTTGGATCTCTGCGAGGCTGCCCAAAGGGTGGTTCACAACGGGAAACCCTTGACGTTGCCTCCCTGGCCCTGGGAATGCCTTGCCCTTCTCTGCCTGTTACTTAATTACCTAGATGGCTACTCAGTGAGGTCATGAAACCCGCCCCCATCCATTTCTCAGAAGCCTTCTTCCCCATCCTGTGTGTTGTGTACACAAACGCACAGACCCACAGCCTTCTGAGAGCGCAGGATATTTTCCCCAGACTCCTTACCCTGCCGGTAAAAGGGGCTTGCCCTGCCGGTAAAAGGGGAGACTGAGCCCATACCATGATCTTGACCCCTTCCCGGGGAAGGGCCCCATGGTTGACAAGCCGCAAGGGGCAAAGCAGGAGCAACACACCCTAAGCCCTTTGTTTTCTTGGCCCTGGCACCGGGCAATTAAAAGCTTGTCTACAAGGAGCAAAGGAAAATTGGAGTCATCCTAAGGGTTGGGGTCCCCTTTGAACTCATTTGCAGGAACTTTTTTCTTTTGAGTCAGACTAAGTTGGGGGTACCTCTAATGAGCTACACTGAGCATGTCCTTTGTTCTGTTGGGGAAACTCCAGGCTTCCTCCCTGACTCCTCAGAAACTTGATCTGTTAGATCTTACAGATTCATTTGCAAACTTCTTGAACTGGAGGAGGGAGCTGGGTAAGGGAGCTGACTTGATTTGCCCTTCAGAATCTTAAGTGTTTTTGCACACTGTGGCTTTACATAGTACCGGGTACATGAGACTTCCTGTGTTGTAAGGTCGTAATTGTTTCCTCACTAGCAAGAGAGAGAATTGGAAAGACTGTTTTTTGTGGTTTTTAAATGATGTGTATATATATATATGCGTAACCTTTGCCCCTCCTTTTTAACTGTTCTTTCGGGGCAGGGGGAGGAGGGGAACAGAAAAGGAGGGCACCCCCTTGTCATATTGAGCTAAAGAATGCTAACTGATGGTGGTAACTTTAGAGCAGTGACTCCCATTGTTGTGCAAGATGGAGTTTGCGAAAGCCATTTCTATCCTCCAGTCTAGTAAGCGTCACTTGGCCAGGGCTGTAATTAGTGGCTGTGCACTATTTATCGTGTGTTTGGTGGTGGGAACCCTAGGAGCTGAGCCAAGCATCCCGCTCTGGCACAGCCAGACAGGGTGCCCAGGGAGGCCAGCAGGCCTCTAGCAGGAGAGGGGCTGGGTCCTCCCCTGAGAATCAGATCCCAAGAGGCAGGAATTGCTTTTCTGAGTCAGTCTTTGAACCTGGGTCCCTCCCAGAAAAATGTACCTACCCGATATATTTACATGCAATGTCAAGGATTTTTTGATGCTCTCTTAACCCATCCGTGGAACCCAAGTCAGGATGGCATCTCCAGGAAAGGACTCTTACCCCAGATCTAGCACCTTCAGGGGCGCAATCCGTGCAAGTGTCCTGGGAAACAGGGAAGCACCTCTGAAGATTGGAAAGGCCCTACATGGGGACAGACACCGGGGGGACCGCATAGGCTCTGTCCTTGGCGGTGGGCATTAAAGACGGCGTGGGAACCTCAGCTCTTTGGACAGGTGTGACATTCTGAGGACTAGGTCACTTTCGTGTTTAATTCTTGTATCTTGGCCTTGCCTTTTTGGCTTCCAGTCCCAACTCATCCTCACCATCATTTCTTACTTCCAGATTGTGTCAGGGAAAAGGGAGGCAAGGTCCTGGTCCACTGCGAGGCTGGGATCTCCCGTTCGCCCACCATCTGCATGGCTTACCTCATGAAGGCCAAGCAGTTCCGCCTGAAGGATGCCTTCGATTACATCAAGCAGCGACGGAGTGTGGTCTCACCCAACTTCGGCTTCATGGGCCAGCTCCTGCAGTATGAGTCTGAGATCCTGCCTTCCACGCCCCAGGCTCCCTCCTGCCAAGGGGAGGCAGCCGGCTCGTCCTTCGTAGCCCATTTACAGACACTGAGCCCTGACCTGCCGGGTTCCTACTGCACCTTCCCTACCTCGGTGCTGGCCCCCGTGCCCACCCACTCAACAGTCTCAGAGCTCGGCAGGAGCCCCATGGCCACAGCCACGTCCTGCTAGACCTGGGGTCGGGGAGCTGGCCCAGCCCCAAGAACAACTGTGATTCTGCTTTTTTTTTTTAAACTCGTGGACATTTCATACCTGTGCAATACTGAAAACCTCACTCTGTCCCACTTGCCCCAGTGGGACAGTGAGCGGTCACCAGGCTTGCAAACGAACTTCACGCTGACACCGGGGATAGGTTTTGGGGACCGAAGGAAGGCCAAGCCATGATGAGAGCACAGCGCGTGCCGACTACTGTACTTCCAGACCCCCTGCCCTCTCAGGACCGCCCGGGCCCTGCACCTCCAAGCTCGCCTTTTCATTTCAAGCGCAAGGCAATAATTACCCACGGCACCGTGAAAGAGAGCAGTTGCTAGACCGGGAGAAAAGGCAGTGACGAAGCCAATTCGTTTTGAAGGAAGCACAATTTCCACCTTACTTTTGTAACTTTGGCAGTCTCCGCATCTGTCTGTTGCTTCAGGGCATAAGCTGATCTCCGCCCAGTCAGGAAAGTAACCCTTCCAGGGCGTGGAGGGACGCCATCTAGATGCTGGTTTGAACCCTCCCGCGTTTCCGAGACTCCCTCTTGGGTCCGGGGTGGAGGTGGATGGTTGAAGTTTCGAGACGTCGACCGACCTGGGTGTCCTTTCCACTGTGGGTTCTTCCCTGACTTCGGACTTCGCATGATTTCTTATTCATACTTGAACCTTTCTCGTCGCCCCCTCTCCTCAAAGCATCTCTCGTGTCGTTTGAAAAGAGTTCTTCAGACCTTAGACCAAAAATCACCCTTTGAGGGGGTGGCAGCGGGTGCCAAGGGAAACCGGGACCCGCCACGTCCGGTCGGTGGCATTGAAATGCTCGTCTCCCCAGCTCGCCGTCCTTCATGTGTGTTTGTCTCGTCTCTTGTGACACACGTGTTCTTCTTCCCTGCCCCTGGGGGTTGTCTTCAAGCTGTGGACTTCTGCGGTTTGCAGATTGTGTAATGTGGTACTTTTTTGTCCGTGGGTTCTCTCTCCAGGGGNTGTCTTCAAGCTGTGGACTTCTGCGGTTTGCAGATTGTGTAATGTGGTACTTTTTTATCCGTGGGTTCTCTCTCCAGGGGAAAAGGCAATAATTTCCTAAAATCCACATGAATGTGAAGAAAAACAGTATGTTACTGGGTGTTGTTGTTGTTGTTGTTTTTTATAGTGCAAAATAAAAAGATGACAAGAAAAAAAGNGAAAAGGCAATAATTTCCTAAAATCCACATGAATGTGAAGAAAAACAGTATGTTACTGGGTGGTGTTGTTGTTGTTTTTTATAGTGCAAAATAAAAAGATGACAAGAAAAACACTGCTTCATGTTGGTGAGTTGGGGTAATAAGGCTGAAAATCGAATCTGCGTCTGCTCACGGCTGGTGATCTTTTAAAATTTTTTTTTTTTTAAAGATTTTATTTATTTATTTGACAGAGAGAGAGAGATCACAAGTAGGCAGAGAGGCAGGCAGAGAGAGAGGAGGAAGCAGGCTCCCTGCCGAGCAGAGAGCCCGATGTGGGCCTCGATCCCAGGACCCTGAGATCATGACCTGAGCCGAAGGCAGAGGCTTTAAACCGCTGAGCCACCCAGGCGCCCATGGCTGGTGATCTTAACAGAATATTGCTTTCCAACCTAAGCTCACTTGGAGGAGGCCTTACGTGCCGGCCAGACGGAGAGGTGGTTGGAGCAACCACCCACTTAGGGCTCTTGCCCCCCATGAGCCCAGGCAAAGTTGTTCTTTTTTTTTTTTTTTAAGATTTTATTTATTTATTTGACAGAGAAAGATCACAAGTAGTCAGAGAGAGAGGCAGAGAGAGAGGAGGAAGCAGGCTCCCTGCCGAGCAGAGAGCCCAATGCGGGACTCAATCCCAGGACCCTGAGATCATGACCTGAGCCGAAGGCAGAGGGTTTAACCCACTGAGCCACCCAGGTGCCCCAGGCAAAGTGTTCTTGAATATCAGACACTTAATCAGTGAAACGAGCTAGAGGTTCCCCAAGGTTCCTTAAAGCTCAAGGCCCTTGATCATAGCAAACCTGAATGCCAAACTTGCGGTCAGCCTCCTTGTAGTGCCTGGCACATGGCAGACACACTCAGAAAAGGTTGGAAAAATGCCCAAGGGACAGAGAAGTGAACTAGGTGACAGTTTACCCTAAGTGCCTGCTCCCCTTCTTTTTCACCCTTGGAACTAATTCTGCCAGGTAATTCCCTCCGTCAGTGAGTGGGTTTAAGTCCCAAGCTGGATCAACTTGTCCCCACTGAGTTGTTTCCTCTGTGGGGAGGAAGGAAGGAACAAAACTGACTTCTCCCCACACCTGGCAAGGCCTCTGCCTCAGCCTAACTCTTGGGGCCTGTTTCCTAATCAGGACCTGATGTGGGAACTCCAAACATACCCCTCCATTCTGGGGGCCCCAAAGAGACGTCCAGCTAGCTCCCCCTTCAGATACCGTGTCCACGAATAGCAAGACAGCGGCCTAGCCCAGGGTAGCCCAGCTGTTTCTAAAATCTCACCTCAAAGGCTTGGCTGGAGGCCTTGCTCTCTGCAAGCCTTTCCTTTTCGCCACTCTCTCTCCACAGATTTCCTTGGCAAGCCCTCAGGCAAGGGTGCGGCCCACATTAGAGAGGCTGCAGTCCCTTCCCCTCATGCTCCTCATCTGCATAATCCAAGCAGGGCTTTCATGGAAAGTGGAGGGAAGAGCGTTGGACATGGAAGAGGGCACCCTGGCTTCTAGCCCTCACCAAGCCCCTAACTCTAGCACTTTGCCGCTAATCTCTAATAACCTCTCTGGACCAAAATCCTCCAGGGCTTGGTCTAGTTGCTATCTGAGTTCCTTCCAGGGCTTCAAATCCCTGAACCTCTGCTCGGCCTTGGAACATGACCCAGAAGTCTATCCAGGTGCTGAGTGGCTGGAGCGACCTGGAGCAGGGAGAGCCAGGGGGTGGGAAGCTGGGTGCAGGCTGGGGTGATGGGCTAGCTGCGTCCCACTTGCTGACATTTGCTTTATTGCATTAAAGTCTTTCTCTGAAGGGTGAGTAAGTCCTCTAAATCAGGCATATGAGGATTGCTCATAAGCCAGTGAGTCACTGGGGGGGTAAGCCAAGTGAAGCCCCACAGCTGGGGATGGCTTTTGACTCTCACTCCCTTAATAATCTCATTAATTACACCTCCATTTGTGTCAAGACCAACTTCACACTGGCTTCCAGTACCAGGTGGCGAATTCAAGCTGGTGGTGTTGCGTGGCTCCTTCTCCCCAGATTGCGAAGAACCACCTTTGTTGGTGTCTAGCACCAGGGCTGGGAGAACAGAGATAGCAGTTCTGCCCTGTTCTGTGTGCCAGCCGGGTCTGCGGGTGAGCCCCTGCAGGTCCACACTCGCTCCCGAGCTGGGCCCGATGGGGGCCGGCAATGTATGAGCAGCCACACACCAGCGTGCTGGCAGAAGCCTGTGCGCCCACCAATCTCCTTCCCGGGAGGATGCGGGAAAAATGCCGCCCAGGTCTCAGTACCCTCAGAGGCTCTATCTCTCTGAATCACCGGTGGTTTCTCTTCTCAACACCAGTAAAGCTCGTGCCTGCCCTGTTTCCCTCCCTCCTCACTAGGCAGCCCGGAATGAAAGTTTTCGCCTGCCTTCTGACAATTATAGAATTGTCTACAATGACTTCGTGGCATGTTGTTTTGTTTCCATTCAAATTTCCCAACTCTCTTTTTCTTTTACTTCCACTTCCACAGTGACTTTAAAAAAAACACTCCATGCCGAGATACCCATTATTGCTCAGTCCACCCAACACTGGGCACCTGCTAGAACCTGGGGGAACGAGAGCCAAGTGGTCCTACCCTCATGGAGTTCATGAGTACTAATGACTGTCACTGGACTTTCTAACCCAGGCTGGAGCTGGCCTTTGAAGCCCCTACAATTGACAATCCCCATCCCCAGCTCCCCACTTCTAGGTTCCAGCTTCGTCATCTCCCCTCTGGTCACCGGATACTTCATGCCCAAGCTCCCTGGATATGGCAGCCTATGCACACGGCTATGTTTACCTGCGCTGATAACAGAGCTCTGCCTTGGTGCATCCCTTATTTCTCTTGTCTTGTTTACTAACTTGTTTTGAATGCTGTGTTAGTCTTGGCCCCACCTCCACCCTCACTGGAGTACAAAAAAGGAGTTCTTGTTGAGCCCTAGTCCTTTCTCAGTCATTTGGCTAATACCAAAAGTGTGTAGTAAGCACCTACCACGCACCGCAAACCAAACTAGGCAGGCACCCAGGCATCGTCACATTTAATGCTCACCACAACTCTGTACGTTTTTTACCATCTCCATTGCCAGATGCACAAGCTGAGCCTCAGAGATATTAAGTAACTTGCCCAAGGTCACACAGCTAGTAAATGGTAGAGCGAAGATGAAGTTATTTCACTGATCTTATATCCCTCTGAGCACCTGGGATATATACTAGATGCTTTCGTCCATTGGGCTTTTTATTTTTATTTTTATTTTTTTTTTTGCTAAAGGAAAAAGGTTTGAAGATAGGTGCAAACTGTGTCTATTTGCTCTTGACACACTGGCTTTCTGACAGCCATTACACATGCCATGTTCCCTCCTGCCTCAGGACCTTTACACATGCTAGTTCCTCTGCCTGGAACACATTTCTTGCCTAAATTCACCCTTCAACTAACAAACTCCCACTGGTCTTCATGTCTTAGCTCAAACTTCCCCTCTCTAGGGAACCCCTCCCAGACTCCCAGACTAGGTCAGATGTCTCTGTTCATCTCTCCTAGCTCCCTATCTATATTTTTTTCTTCGTAGTTCACCAAAGTTTAAAGATTATTTATCCATGTTCATCCTATTAACGTCTCTCTTCTCCAGACAAAAAGCACCAGGAGAGCAGATTACATTGCATTTCAAGAGGGACACAGGGGGCACCTGGTGACTCAGTTGGTTAAGTCTCTGACTCTTGATTTCGGCTTAGGTCATGATCTCATGGTCCTGAGATCTGAAATCCAGCCCCGCATTGGGCTCCCCACTCAGCAGGGAGTCTGCTTGAGATTCTCTCTTGTTCTCCCTGTGCCCCCTCCCTCCAGCTCACAGGCTCGCTTGCTCTCTCTCTCTCTCAGAAATAAATTGATTAATTAATATAAATCTTTTCTTTTCTTTTTTTTTTTTTAAAGATTTTATTTATTTCACAGAGGGAGAGAGATCACAAGGAGGCAGAGAGGCAGGCAGAGAGAGGGGGAAGCAGGTTCCCCGCCGAGCAGGGAGCCCGATGCGGGCCTCGATCCCAGGACCCTGAGATCATGACGTGAGCCGAAAGCAGAGGCTTTAACCCACTGAGCCACCCAGGCGCCCGAATTAATATAAATCTTAAAAAGAGAGAGAGAGAGAGGGACCTACCGTGGGCCTTATTCAGAGTGGGTATTTAGTAAGTATTGAGTAAAGGAGTGAATGAACAAAAACTAGGAATGAAAAACTGTCAGAACCAGAAGCAGGGCTCTCCATCGTTCTCAAAGCCTGTGCCATCCTCTACACATAAGCTCCTTTATCCCATGCCATTTGCCAATTCTTTCCCAGTCCTAGAGGAAACAAGTTTCCTAGATTTAATGACTGCTACCCTATTGGTCAGAGTTCATGTCACCATATCACCCTATTAGTCACAGTTCAGCTGCCCTTAGGTCAGGTGTCCATTCTGGGACCAATCCATTTCCTCTAAGTTTGGAGACCTGCCTAGGTCAGATGCCCTGAGCAGGGCCGTAGATGGGAATAGTTTCAGCTAGAAGGGGCAGGGATCCTACCATACACTTAGCTAACTTGCCACGTAAAGGACTCACTTAATAGCGGCAAACTGAGTATTGGATAAGAAGGCCCAGGAGACCGCCACTGGGTGGGCACAATGAAATTCAACCCTACTGGTCTTGTCCTACTGCCAGTGAGCACCCTAACGGGATGAATTATGGTACCTAAATTTAATATTCTGGTAGTATTTATTTATAGCAATAGGATCAAATCGCTTCCCACCCACGCACCCACCATCATTCACTTTTTAAGTTTACAGAAACCAAGAAGCCACTAGGTGGGAGCTTAAAATAGACCCTTGAAGCATCTGTACACTTTTCATTCTGGCTGCTCCAGCAGCCAGGAGAAAATGTGCCACTTGAGAGGAAAATCCTCTCGGATAGTGAGCCTCAAATATATCTCTATGGGAGGAAGATGAAAAAAAATTAAACATTATTTCCAGCCTTCGAGTAGACTTAGAATAAGGAAGCATAGCTGCCAGCCCAGGGAACCAAATGAGTTAGAACCTTTAAAAAGATCTTTTAAAAAGCACTTACAATGGGCAGGCTGGATGCTGGGTATTTTGCATATGTTCTCTCACTGTGGATACTGTTAGTGGATATTGTTAGGCCCGTTTACCCATGAGAAAACAGAGAGGTGACATACCCAGCCTAAGGTTACATAGCTAGAGTCTGTGGATGTCAGAGCCAGGATCCCTAACTCGTATTGGACTCCCAAGGCCATACTCTTTCCTCTATACCACACTTTTCCAGAAAATGAAGTTGTGCTTCTCCATGTCTATGCCTCTTAAATGTGGTTATGAAATCTATTTGTTCTTTAGAATCGGGTTTCAAGAGATCTCATGGCAAGAGTTCATTAACTTGACAGCCTTCTCTTCCAACACGATTCCTGGGCCATTAGATTTGGGAGCTGAATTTCAAGAAAGATGTGGACAAACCGGTGTGTTTACAGATAATAGACAACGAAAAGATGGGAAACTATGTCACATGAGGAAAAGCAGGGAAATGTCAAAATGTGTGGCCACCAGAGGAGAGTCAATGAATTGTCTGACTGAAGTTGTATAGAGTGGGGTCTAGGAAATCAGGGGCTAGAGTTTCATGAGCCTGAGTGTGAATTCTGGCTCTGGAATTTGCTAGATGTGTGGACATGGACAAATTGCCTCATGTCTCTAAGCCTTGAAGTTCTTATCCATGAAAGGGGTATATTAATTGAATCTACTTTGCGGGTATAGTTTTGAAGAGTAAATGTGAAGAGGAATAATTGCCTGGTGAAGCCAAAGATACAGTAAGTCTTCAATTAATAGTGGTCATGATTATTAATTACAATAATTACAGCCATGAACTACCCACTGGTGTGAGGGTTGGGCAAGGAGAGTGGGATTTCTATTGGAAAGGCTGCTGTGGAAAGGATTCAAGCCTCAGGACCTTGGCACACATTCCTTCCTCTGCTTCATTCTTTCCCTTCTTCACCTGCTCATTTTGGATCTCCTTAGTACCTCACTCATGATTTCACTTCCTCAGGGAAACCTTTTCAGATTTCAGGATTCCATATTAAATGTTCCCTTGGTACATATACCTGCCCCTCAGAGCACTATCATGATGGGAATGAAACAATGATGTTCATTATCTTTAAAAATCAGCTTTATTAAAGTATAATTTACATAATATGAAATTCATTTATTTAAATTTTACAGTTAAATGAGTTTTGACAAATGTATACATACATCACAGCAATCAAGATATGGGTTATTTTATTGACCTGCACAACTTATTTGTGCCCCTTTAGATTCTCTGGGTTGTTTCCAGCTTTTGGCTGTTATGGATAAAGCTTCTATGGACATTTGTGGACATATTTCTGGTCACATGGTAAGTTGCATTCCTACCATTAATGAATGAGAGTACCAGTTGCTCTATATTCTAGTTTATACTTGGTATTGTTAGGTTTTTTTTTTTTAAAGATTTTATTTATTTATTTGACACACAGAGAGAGATTACAAGTAGGCAGAGAGGCAGGCAGAGAGACAGGGAGAGGAGGAAGCAGGCTCCCTGCTGAGCAGAGAGCCCGATGCGGGCCTCGATCCCAGGACGCTGAGATCATGACCTGAGCCGAAAGCAGAGGCTTTAACCCACTGAGCCACCCAGGCGCCTTTGGTATTGTTAGGTTTTGTTTTGTTTTGTTTTGTTTTGTTTTGTTTTGTTTTGATTGAGGTTAGCTATTCTGGTAGTATGTAGTGACAACCCACTGGATTTTTTAGTTTCTATTTCTATAATTATTAACAATGTTAACAATTACTTCATGTACTTACTGACCATTCATAGATCTTCTTTAGTAAAGTATCTACTGGAAATTTTCTTTAGGGGTGCCTGTGTGGCTCAGTCATTAAGTGTCTGCCTTTGGCTCACATCATGATTCCAGAGTCCTGAGACTGAGTCCTGCATCAGGCTCCCTGTTCAGCGGGAGGCCAGCTTCTCCCTCTCCCTCTCCCTCTGCTTGTGTTCTTTCTCTTGCTCTCTCTCTCTGTCAAATAAATAATTTTTTTAAAAGAAAATTTTCTTTAAATGAGTTATATGTTTTATTATCGAGATTTAGTACCACACTATTTTAATTACTTCAGTTTTGTAGTAAGTTTTGAAATTGGGACGTGTAAGTCTTTCAATTCTTTGTTCTTCTTTCTCAAGATTGTTTTGGCTATCCTCGGTCTTTTTTTTTTTTTTTTTAAAGATTTTTTATTTATTTATTTGACAGAGAGAGAGAGATTACAAATAGGCAGAGAGGCAGGCAGAGAAACAGAGAGAGGAGGAAGCAGGCTCCCTGCTGAGCAGAGAGCCCGTATCCTCGGTCTTTTGAATTTTAGTAGCAGTTTGTCAATTTCTGCCAAAAAATCAGCTGGGATTTTGATCAGGTGTGTGTTGCATCTGTAGGTCAGTTTGGGGAGTACTGCCATCCCAATGATGTTAAGTCTTCTAGTCCATGAACATGAGGCATCTTCCCATTTACTTAGATCTTTCTTATTTCAACAGTTTTGTAGTTTTCAGTGTATAAGTCTTGTACTTCTGACATTAAATGTATTCCTAGGTATTTTCATGCCATTGTAAATGGAGTTCTTTTCTTAATTTCATTACATGGATTGATTTTTTTAAAAGATTTTACTTATTTAAGTAATCTCTACACCCACTGTGGGGCTTGAACTCACAACCCCCGAGATCAAGAGTCATAGACTCCACCAACTGTGCTAGCCAGGTGCTGAGACGTGGATTGATTTTTGATTGCTGGCCAAACCTTGCATTTCTGGGATAAACCCTACTTCACCATGACATGGTATCTTTCTTAAGTATTGCTGGGTTTGACTTGTTAATATTTCATTATAGATCTTTGTACCTATGTTTATGAGGGATATGGTCTCTAGTCTTTTCTTTCCTTGTCAGGTATTTGTCTAGTTTTTGTATCAGGATAATGCAGCTGTCATAAAATGATTTAGGAAGAGTTCGTTGCTCTTCTAACTTCCTAAGAGATTGTACAGACTTGGTATCATTTCTTCCTTAACCAAATTCAGTTTTTTTATTGGATATAGAGCTATTCCAGTTATTTATTTCCTCTTAAGTGAGCTTTGGTAGTCTGTATCTTTCACACAACTTGTTCATGTCATCAAAGTTGCTGAACTGTTTAGCATAAAGTTGTCCGTAATGTTTCCTTACAATCATCTTACGACCCTGGGATCTAGAGTGGTGTTTCCTCTCCTATGCCAGATACTAGTAATCTTTGTCTTTCCTTGTTTTTCTCCTGATCAGTCTGGTTAGAAATTTATCGATGTGATTTACATTTTCCAAAGAACTTGCTTTTGGTTTTATTGATTTTTCTATACAATGTGTCCATATTCTACTTCATTGATTACCGTTTGTATTTACTTTTCCCTCCTCTCATTTACTTTGGGTTCAATTTGCTCTTCCTTTTCTAGTTTCTTAAGGTGAAAATCTGTCATTGCTTTTATACTTTCTCCTTTTCTAATATAAGAATTTAGAGCCATGAATTTTCCGTAAACACCCTACAAATTATTAATAGGTTGTGTTTCCATTCTCATTCAGTTCAAAACATATTCTGATTTCCCTTATGATTCCCTTTTCTATCTGTTAATTAATTTAATTTGGAAGATTTAATTCCAAGATTTGGAAGATTTCCTATATATCATTCTGTTACTGATTTCTAGTTTAATTCTGTGGAGGTCATGGAGCATACTTGGTGTGGTTTTGCTCCCTTAAATTTATTGAGACTGATTTTACGACCTCAAATATGGTCTGTCTCTGTGAATATTTCATGTGCACTTGGGAAAAAAAATGTGTGTTCTGCTGTTTTGGGTGGAATGTTATGAAAGGTCAGGCCAAGTTGATTAACAATGTTATTCAAGTCCTCTCTATCCTTGCTAAGTCTGTCTACTCTTTTATCAGTTACTGAGAAGAGTGTTGAAGTCTTCAACTACACTTGGAATTTAGCTGGTTCTCCTTTTAGTTCATTTTGTTTGTTTGTTTAAGTAGGCTCCACACCCAGCATGGAGCCAATGCAGGGTCTGACCCTGAGATCAATACCTGAGCTAAGATCAAGAGTCAGATGCTTAACGGACTGAGTCAGCCACCCAGCGGCCCCTACGTTGCATCTGTTTTTGCTTCATGATTTTTGAAGCTCTGTTAAGTGCAGCAGTGTTTACATCTGGTGTGTCCTCCTGATGAATTCTCCCCTTTATCACTGTGAAATGTCTGTCTTTATCTCTGGGTCATATTCCTTGTTCTGTAGTCTGTATTGCCTGATATGAGTATTGCTACTCTAGCTTTCTTTTGATTAATGTTTGCATGCTGCATCTGTTTATCTTACTTTTAATCTATCTGTGTATTTATATTTAGAGTTGTTTCTTGTACACAACATATAGTAGGATCTTGCTTTTCTTGTCCAATCTATCTCTTCTAACTTATAATGTAATTATCAATACGTTGAGCTTACATTCTATTTTGCTATTTGTGTTTTATTTGTCCCCTCTGTTCTTTACACCTGTTTTCCTCTTTTCCTGACTTCTTTTAGACAAATTGAGAGTTTTCCTTTTTTTTTTTTTAAGATTTTATTTATTCAATTGAGAGAGAGAGAGAGCATGAGTGGAGGGGAGAGGCAGTGGAAGAGGGAGAAGCAGACTCCCTACCGAGCAGGGAGCCCAATACGAGGCTCTGTACCAGGACCCTGGGATCATGACCTGAGCTGAAGGCAGATGCTTAACCAACTGAACCACCCAGGTGCCCCGTGTACTTTCTATAATTTCACATTTTCTCCACTGTTGGCTTATTGATTATACTTATTTTGTTGTTGTTGTTAACAGTTGTGCTGAGGCTTAAAATATACAGCTTCAATGCATCACTACCTCCAAATAGTCCTATTGTTTTGCATATAGTGAAAGAACCTATAATAATATATTTACATGTCCCCCTCCCTAGTCTTTGTACCCATGTAGTGAATTGAGTTCTATTGTTAAGTTATAAACCTCATAATAACTTGCTATTCTTTCTGCTTGAAACAGTTGCTTATATTTTAAATAGATTGAAAAATGAGGGGGAAAAAATTAGATCCTTGATTTGTATAACAATTGGCTAGCCCAAGGAGTATGAGGATAGCCTCATTGTTATATCTCAGGCGTGACTTCCAGTGAGAATCCCGGAAAGTCTCTGAGGCCCCGGCTACCTACAGCTCCACTCCAGGCCACATGGTCTCCTTTGGGCGATAGTCTTTTTCAGTTCCTGCCCTCATAGTGTACAGGCTCACACAGCTCCATAGTTGGGCTTCTAAGTCCCTTTTCCCTACAGATGTCACAATCAAGGACAGCTGTGATGTTCCCTTAAGTTCTTTTTTTTTTTTTTTTAAGATTTTATTTATTTTATTTGACACAGAGAGAGATTACAAGTAGGCAGAGAGGCAGGCAGAGAGACAGGGAGAGGAGGAAGCAGGCTCCCTGCTGAGCAGAGAGCCCGATGCAGGCCTCGATCCCAGGACACTGAGATCATGACCTGAGCCGAAAGCAGAGGCTTTAACCCACTGAGCCACCCAGGCGCCCTCCCTTAAGTTCTTTTTAAAGCTTGCAAGGACACTGACCTTCAACGCCATGGCATTAATAATCACGATGGCTCACACTTATTGAACTCTTTCCCTGTGACAAACACCTTGCTAAGCTGTTGGTGTGAATTATCTCTTAAATCTCACTGCAATCTGATGTGGGAGATATTACTATTATTCCCTTTTTACAGATGAGAAAATGAGGCAAGAAAGTTTAAGTCAAGTGCCTGAAGTCATGCAGCAAGGTCAATACGGGAAGCAAGATTTGTTTGGTGTCTTGGTGGTCTGATCTCTTGATCTTGAGAGAGGTCTTGACCTTGAGAGAACCAGCCTCTCTCAAGTACTCTGTTCTGTGCCTCCCCCATGACCTGCCTGAGGATATTTTGCCACCCTCTTAACACACACAGCTCCAGTGATATTATATACCCAGAGAACCGCTGGGTTTGGGGCCTCATCTCTCCCTGTTCCCTTCAATACATCAGGGCCTATGGCTGAAGAGCATACCCACTGTTGATCAGTGGGGGTTAGTGGCAAGAGCACTGGAACAGGAGTCAGGGCTCTGTTCTCATTCCAGCTCCATGGCTCACCAGTCATGCCTCTTTAGGCACATTAGTTAATGTCTCTGGGTTTGTAGTTTCTCAATACCTAAGTCAAGGGGTTGGAATTAGATCATCTCAAAGGCTTCTTTAAGACCAACATCCTGTGAGTCTATGAATTAGTGACCTTGCTGATAGAGAGCTAATAATTACCTAACCTGGCAGGACATCTAAGATTTATTTGCTCTAATAATATTTATCAAAACCACAGAGCTTAGCCACTCACTTTATGCTCATATATCTTCTCTGGCTTCCTGTTTATCCCAAAGGTTATCTTTTCAAACTGCCCTTTGGGCTTATAAAATTTCCTTTGTGTTCACTACATATTATTAAGTGAACAAAAAGCAGGTTATAAAACTGTATGTATCCCATTTTATTAAAAAAAAACAAAGTGTGTGTGTCTACTTACATATATAAAATACATATGCTGTATATACAATATATACAACAAAATATATAAACATATAATGCAATTATATAAATACATAGAAGTGCATATATATATTCATATTGATGTTTATGTTTATGTAGTCTAAAAAGATGTACATCACATGTTAGAATGACTTTCTGGATGGTGAAAAAACTGGTGATTTTTGTTTTATATTTTCTTTTTTTTTTAATTTTATATTTTATTTATTTATTTGACACAGAGAGAGAGGGATCACAAGTAAGCTGAGAGGCAGGCAGAGAGAGAGGAGGAAGCAGGCTCCCTGCCAAGTAGAGAGCCCGATGCGGGCCTCGATCCCAGGACCATGATCATGACCTGAGCCGGAGGCAGAGGCTTTAACCCACTGAGCCACCCAGGTGCCCTCGTTTTATATTTTCTTTATACTTTTTTGTCCCTTGTCTTTTCTTTTAATTTTTTTAAATTATTTTTTTATTTTTAAGTAATCTGTACACACCACATGGGGCTAGAACTCACAACCCTGAGATCAAGAGTTGCACATTCCACGAAGGGAGCCAGACAGCTGACCCTGTCCTCTGCAATTTCTTTCTTTCTTTTTTTTTGAAGATTTTATTTTTTTACTTGTCAGAGAAAGTGTGAGCACAAGCAGAGGGAGCAGCAGGCAGAGGGAGAGGGAGAAGCAGACTCTCCACGGAGCGGGGAGCCTGACCCAGGGCTCCATCCCAGAACCCCGGGATCATGACCTGAGCCAAAAACAGATGCTTAACTGACTGAGCGAGCCAAGTGCCCCTGTCCTCTGCAATTTCTGTCCAGTGGAACGGCTTATGTAGTTAATACTTTTTGCTTATAAATACAAGAGCTTGCAAACCGGTAAATAATGTCTCCTTTGGACTCAGAATCTCTCTGCCCCTTTAACATTGTCTCTAGTGTCTTCTGACTACATGTCTTACCGTCTTAAGTGACAAGACAAGGGGTAAGAGGTACTTGACACATGGGACAGAGTAATCAAGGAGTCAACCTTCTCTATCCCCCACTTTTGGTTTTCCCACACCACAACCCCTTCACTCACTCTCCTCTTCTCCACATAGACCAACATTTTCTCCCAAAGGCCTTCCTGCTTCAGTTTCTCCCTCTACAGTGGATCTTTTTTTTTTTTAAACATTTATTTATTTGAGAGAGAGAGAGAGAGATCACAAGTAGGCAGAGAGGGCTACACAAGTACTCAGAGAGGCAGAGAGAGAGGAGGAAGCAGGCTCCCTGCCGAGCAGAGAGCCCGATGCGGGCCTCGATCCCAGGACCCTGAGATCATGACCTGAGCTGAAGGCAGAGGCTTTAACCCACTGAGCCACCCAGGCGCCCTCTTCAATGGATCTTGAGCACTTTCAGCGTTCATTCATTCATCAGCAATTGTGCGTAAATCAGAATAATCGTGGAATAATTATTCCATTAGTGTATAGTGTGTAGTTTAGAGGTGAGAACTGAGGTTCAAGTCCTAGGTGTAAAAAGCACTTGGAAAACTATAAAGACTGGATCCGTGGGAATTGTCATTGCCCAGGCCCTGTACCGAGCTGCGTGGGGAAACGACAAGGAGGAGCCTCTGTCTTTTAGGAGTTTAGAACTGTTTGAAAGGATCAAGATGTAAAATGCAAAGGGGGAGGAGGAGGACAGGGAGAGATGCAGAGATAATAGCCATCGACGCGGGAGAGGGCAACTGGGTCCTGCAGAGGAGGAAAACGACGAGTCAAGAGGCCAGGGTGGCTGAGAAAATGGTCGTACCATTTATCCATTTATCAACCCACTTACTCATTCATCCCACAAATACACACGGAGCCTCTGCCTCCAGCCCGGTCCTGTCCTGTGTGTTAACGATTAAACACCAGACAAAGAGGAGACTGTGCCCCACCTACCCCCTTTTGCTTACATTCTAAGGACAACAAGAGAAAAAGGAAGTAAACAAGTGCCAAACAAGTTCATTTCCAAAGGTGATAAGTACTATGAAGAAAATAGCACCAGGTAGCGTGTCAGAGAGCAACCGGGGGAGGTGACATTTGCGCCTACGTGTGTCATTAGCTGAAACAGAAGTTGGCGGCTGGACTGAGGAAGAAACTGGTGAATTTCATGGTAGGGCAGCTGACTCAGACATGTGAAAATTTACCTCCTGATGAAAGTATTTTAACCTCTTTTCAAACTCTGCATCATCTCATTCTCTGGCTCAGAAACATTCAGGGGCTTTTCATTGCCCTCTGGACAAAATCCCAGTTCTTTAGCCTGGCGTGCAAGGGCCCTTCAATCTCACCCCCAGCCAGCCCATCTGCCCATCCCTGTTCTCATATGCACCTTCCATTCTGGCCTCAATGGCCTCTTCACTGTCTCCGCTGATGCCATGTCCCTTTGCATTTCCCAACATGGGTCCTAGGAAAGTCTCCTGAATTCTCTAGTCCACAACGGTCCTACTCTTCTCGGGGCTCAGGCCTTTTCTCCGTCTGTCCTCTGACCTCTCACATAGTTTAAATGTCTCCCAAGCAAGGGAGGGCCCAACTCTCCAATAAGAACGCAGTACGATCGAGGGAGGGTCTGGCCCCTTGGTGATCCTTCCTTCGTTTCGTTTGCTCTGTACACCTGCCCAGAAACACACGAAGCAGCTTTATGGATCAATTACCTTGCCTAAAATTTGGAGGGAAAGACAGAAAAAAGAGAATCCAGGAAACCAAAGAGTTTTCCACCCAAATTCACAGAGCCAGGGGATGACAGAATTCATCATGGTCAAGCATTCAAAGCAATCAACAGAGAATCCTTCAGTGTGCTAGAGGAATTAGAAGAGTGAAATCCATCCACCTTGCATATCGGGGGACGAACCTACTGGACACTGCATGCCCTGAGCCAGAGAGTTCTGGAATTCCTCCCATCCCTCAGTACACGAGAGGGGCAGAGGCCCAGGTGCTGGGACAGACTAATCCATAACCCCTCTCTCCAAGCCTGCTTACCTCACTTTTCTCAATTTTGTCATAATTTCCTCCTCTTAACCAGGGGGACAGGGCACCTCAGTTTACCCATCTGAGATACAGGGTAATGGGGGATCTGCTGCCCCCTGCCCTTCCCTTCTCCCCTTCAGCAGCATTTCATATTGATGCTCAACTTCTGGTGCTTTGAGGCCAGGATGTCAGGGCAGGGGGAGGTGAGGAGAGGAACACGTGATTGTCACGATGGGTGTTTGGGATGAAAGTCCGTACCATAAACACGTATTCATCATGGCACTCCTCTGCCGTGTCTTTCATCTGGGTGATCTCAAAGCCCTGGACAAATGGTAATTAATTTTCACAGCAGCTCCACAGGGGAATGGAGTGCTGCCTGCCGGAAACTTTAGGGGTAGATGGAGACTCCCAACTACCCTCCTGCCCCCATTGCTACCCTGCTTTCCCAGAGGATGACTAAGAGTGAACTGGGGCAGGAGTGGGAGCATTTCCTGCTTCCACTGGCAGGCTGGGACCAAACAACTAGTTAGTTGACTCAGCAGGAACCACAGGGCTCCAAAAATACAACTGCCTCTGCTCAGTTCCACCTCGGGCTCCCTCGGTCCTCTGGACACAGTCACCTGCTCCTCCTCCCCCTCCTTTGTATTCCAGAGGTGCTACTGAAATGAGGTTTGCCTTTAATTCTGATTATAGAAGAGCTATAAGCTCATCACAGAACCCTTGGAAGATAAGGAAAAATATGAAGGAGAAAATTGTTTCGTTAATTCCATAATTCCACCACTCCCCAAGTAACCGCTGTTGAAATCTTGTTACCTTTCCTTCCTATTTTTTCTCCGTTTTGGGGTATTTATTTATAGATTAATACATAATCATGGCAAAATTTTTATTTATAAGATGATATGTTCTCTATTTTTATACGTATAAAATAAGGGCAGAAGATTATAAGGGGAAAAAAATCAAAGTCCAACCCAACTTTCTATTCCCACACAAGAGGAAGCCACTGTTAAGAGTTTCTTGCATATCCTTCCAGAAATTGCCTATTTCATGTACAAGCATGCATATGCATACTCATTTCACATGGCTGAGGTCATGCTGCATAAATCATTTCACCTTTTCTTCACTTCACATGAATACACAGGCATCTTCTGGTCTGTTAAAAATTTTGGTTAAACCACATTTTTATCGACTGCCTAACATTTTCTCTTATTGGTATGCCATAGTTTATTTAACCTTTTCCCTACTGTTGGATATTGACTCAGGTGAGAGGCAGGAAGAGGGAAGCAAATCAAAATCGAGTATTGGGAGGAGGAAGTCAGCTAGGATAGACTGAGGCTTCCACTGTGTGCCAACCACTGTTTCTGTTTTGCCGATCACTTGAAGTAGGAGTTTAGCTAGTATCCCCATGCTGCAGATGAGGAACCTGAGGGTCAGGGAGGTCAAGGAAGAATTTGCTTGTAGGTTAGAGAGCCACAGCTTAAAGCAAGATTTGCCAACTCCAAAGCCCTTGGTGGTTCTATTTTGCCAAGATGCCTTGAAAAGGTCCCAGGGTTTAACATTTCCCACTGCTAGGCGTGGGGGAAAGGACGAACCCTTCATTCATTCATTCTCTCATTCATTCCAATAAATACTGATGTGCCAGACATGAGGGATTCAGGGGGGAAATGCCCAGTGCTTGTTCTCTAGAAGTTTACAGTTGCAGGGGCGGGGGCTATAAACCAGCTGTCATAACCTGGCATTGGTGTCATGGGGATCAAACCCAAGGCTCTTCTCCCAGATGCCAACGGTCAAAGAAGTCTTCTGGAGGAGGAGACCCCATCCTGAGTCAGTTCTCTGGCAGCAGTCAGGAAGTGCCAGGGAGGCCTGAACTGCCTCTGCTTCCTCTCCGCCCCGGATCCCACGGCAGGGCAGTCACTGGAGACCTGGCTTGGCTCCTCCCTGACCTGGCTTCTGCCTTGAGCTTACTGCCCTTCAGGGCTGGCCTACCAGGCTCCCGTGCCAGTAGGGTGGGTGGTGGAGCCCTTGTTTCTCAGAAAAATTTCAAAACGATGTTTCTGGTTTGTTTTCGAGAAGTTCAAGAAATGTTTATCATCCACTGGGGAAGAGTGGGTAGCACAGAGGATTGGTTAAATGCTTGGGCTCTCTGAGGCACCTGGGGGGCTCAGTCGGTTAAGCACCTGCCTTCAGCTCAAGTCACAATCCCTGGGATCGAGCCCTGCGTTGGGTTCCTTGCTTGCGGGGAGCCTGCATCTCCCTCTCCCTCTGCCTCTCCCCCTGCTGGTACTCTCTCTCTAACTCTGTGTCAACATAAATAAATAAAATATTAAAAAATAAAATGTCCAAATGTAATTTTTCAACAGAATGTCTTATCAAACACAAACCACGAATAAGGACATAAAAATTATTTGGGGATGGAGTGCCTGGATGGCTCAGTCAGTTAGGTGTCCATCTCTTGATTTCAGTTCAGGACATGAACTCAGGGTCCTGGGATTGAGCCCCACGTCAGGCTCTGCACTCAGCAAAGTCTGCTTGGAATTTTCTCTCTCCCTCTGCCTCTCCCCCTGCTCGTGTTATCTCTTTCTAAAATAAATAAATAAAATCTGTAACAACAACAAAAATCAATTGGGAAAAAATCAGATAGTCTGATGTTGAAAATACAATATTTGGGGGGATCTGGGGGCTAAGTCGTTAAGTGTCTGCCTTTGGCTCAGGTCATGATCCCGGCGTCCTGGGATCGAGGCCTGCATTGGGCTCCTTGCTTGATGGGGAGCCTGCTTCTCCCTCTCCCTCTGCCTGTCGCTCCCCCTATTGTGTGCTCTCTCTCTCTCTCTGTGTCTCTCTGACAAATAAATAAAATCTTAAAAAAAAAAAAAAAACACGCTTGGGCTCTGGATGGACAGATCTGGGTTGGAGTCCTGCTTCCACCATTTGCTCAGGAACTGCTGGAAAAATCACTGATCTCAGTCAGAGCTCTTGGTAACAAGCCACAGAAACGGACCCTGCCTTTATCTTAAACGAAGGAGGGAGTCAAATGCGGTGCAGTTGGCAGGGGTTCAAGAGGCACTAGTGTCAGGAAAGGAGCAGAAGTGAAGGCAGCTCTCAAGGCTCAGAGCAGGAGGAGGCACAAAACCGGCGCTTGGCCAGGAAGAGTCTAATCAGGATGTTGATGCCATTGCAGGCAGATATCACGGCAAATGGAGCTCTAACCCTTCAGCACTCAGGAGTCCAAGGCGCAGGCCTCAGGCGGGAGCATCCAGGGGACTGCGCCTCCGTCATGTACCCGCACCCATCACCGGCTCGAGGTGGGAGGATTTGCTCTCGGACCTCAGGGGTAGGAGGGCATGGGGGTGCTTCCTTCCTTCAAGCCCACACACAAGGGCAAACCATGCATGCTAGCCAGGGAGCTCTGGATCCAGGACAGCCAAAAACTCAATGTCTAGGACATGCCCTAATAACTCAGAGCCTTTGCATAATAGAAATATTAATAATGTCTACCTGACAGGATTGCTCTGAGGATTTTTTTTAAAGATTTTATTTATGACAGAGACAGTGAGAGAGAGGGAACACAAGCTCAGGGGAGCTGGAGAGGGAGAAGCAGGCTTCCCGCTGAGCAGAGAGCCCGATATGGGGCTCGATCCCAGGACCCTGGAATCCTGACCCCAGCCGAAGGCAGACACTTAACAACTGAGCCACCCAGGCGCCCCAGGACTTTTTTTAAAAAAGCAAGTAAATGACCCCCAGTATATGCTCAGTAAATGCTAGTTTATTATTGTTGTTATTGTAATTATTGTTACATTACTATTATCATCCACTTTCTCTTTTTAAAGTAAAGTAAGGCTAGTTTCTACTATGAAGTAATATATGCCATAGACAGAAAAGTTGAAAAATACTGGAAAGCGGAAAGAAGAAAAAGAAATCACCTACCACCCACAGGAAACTGCTGTCAACATCTGGGTGTTTCCTGCCAGTCTGTTTTGTATGTATTGGTTTGGGCTCTTTCATTCTTTCTTCCCTTTTTTTCTTCCTTTCAACAGCTGTGATGGTCCTGTGTGCACAGTTGTGCCTCCTACCTTATAGCATATTCATTGCCTTATGTTATTAAAGACTTTTCATCATCATTATTCTTAAGAACAACAAACTATCCCGTGGAGTGAATAGAATTATTCCCCAGAAGCTGCTTCCAGTGTTCAGGGAAGCGGGAGAGGACAGGGAGTGGTATGCATTTATAAACGGAGTGCTTTTTCAAAAACTGTTCCTGATTCTGGAATGATTCTTTGGAATACTAATTGATGCTTAGCTGACATCAACTAAGCACTTTGTTCCAAGAAACTTTTGGGATCCTGTCTCTTAAAATTCCCACAATTCCAAGGCAGGTCAGGGGGGCACGACCCTCCCGGCTGCATACCACCTCGCTGTGTTTTGATGGGACATTTTCCCTGCCACTAAGAGTATGAGTCCCACAGTCCCTCTGACACCTTGACACAGCTGGCCTGCCCACTGCTTTCTCACGTTCCCAATACGCTCAACCACTGATTAGACCAGGGTGGTTATCTGCCTGTGAAATCACCTGCCTTTAGCCTAGTGGAAAGTGCCCCAGCTCTGGCTCTTGCCAGCTTGGGATTTGGGGCAATTGTCTTACATCTCTCAACCTCTTCTCAAAAATGAGGAGAATCGCAAATTTGCTTGGACAGTGAGTTTTTCTGCTTTCTTTCATCCCCCTGAGTTTCACGTTCTCTGCTTCTCCCGTTCTCACCCCCACCCCAGCCCAGCCCCC
>LNAC01000201.1:1508650-1527603 GCA_002007465.1 Ailurus styani | reverse complement strand
GGGGTGGGTAAAAAAAAAAAAAAAAAAAAGCAACAGCGCCCGTGAGGGGGGTTGGAGGGGTGCGCCACCATCGGGGGTGACTAAAGGGCCAATGATGCTGATCGTTTGGATTTCCTGGGCAGGGCCCGGCACCCTCCAGTGGTGGGGCTTTGGAAGCAGCAATAATTAGTATTTTGCCGCGTGTGATTCTGATCGCCCTGCCAAGGAGGGGGTCCCACCCTGGGCTGGGAGCCCCGTGGGAACTGCCCGGGCTGCATTCCCGGGCCGGCAGTTGTGCAATGCGCACCCGCGCCCAGCCAGCCAGGCTCCGAGGGTGGGGCGCGCGGAGGATGCGCCCCAACCTAGCCGGGCTCCCATAGGCTGGCGGGGCGGAGCGCTTACCTTTACCCCGCAGTCTCCGGGGGCCGGACACCCACGTGCACCTGAATCCGTCCTGGGCCTCCCGGGGGCCCTACCGTGGGGCCAGGTCCTGCGGAGGCCGCGTGTATGAGAGGGAAGAGACCTGAAAGGTTATCTAAGAAGGGCAAAGGGGAACGGAAATACGCATCTTTCCCCTCCTGCCCTTCCAGAACACCATTAGAATCTCAGACGCAGAGGGCTCAGAGGGCAGCTTGTCCAACTTTCCCATTTCATGCAGGTGGAAACTGAGGCCCAAGAAAAAGTGAATTGCTCTACCCCACGATTCTCTAAGAAACGACCCAATGAAGAAAGTTGCTGGAGCTTTTGGAAGCACTGGCCGAGCCACTGTTTATCAGATGTGCTATCAATGACTCAGAAAAGGTCTCCCACCCCCAAATTCTCCTCCTCCTCAGCACCTGGAATTCCACTTCACTTCCTTTACTTTGAGGATTTGCTGCTAAATGAAAGTTAAGCTTCCCCTGGCAGAGATCACTTCCCATGTCAGTAAGAAGGAGTTTCTGTTCCTTTTTCCGAGAGCAGGTGCAAGGGAGGGAGGGCAAGGAGGACATCAAACTTCATCGCGGTGGGAGGAGTCCCCGTGTGGCTTCCCCACTATGGTGTTTGTCCGTTTTCAGTGCACCACCAGGGGCAATCTCCAGTCACTTTCACGACAACGCTGTGAGGTGGGAGAACTCTGAACTATCCTTCCCACTCATCAGATGAGGACATGGAGGGAGGCTCTGCAAGGTTTAGTAACTTGCCCAAAGACACACAGCTAGTAAGTGGCCAGGTGGGGTTGAAATCGTGGCACTCAGCTGCTCCCCGCACACAGTACAAGGTGTGATGTTAGTATTTTTGTCTACTGGCTTATAGAGAAGTGGGAAAGAAAGTCCTACGGTTCAAGGTTTTAGAGGGTGTGGAGTAATACAATGCAGGATGCTTGCCTTCTCTCCTTTGAGCCTCACAGCAGCCCAAGGCAGACAGCACCCCGTTATCCAAAGGAGAAACGTAAAGCTCAGAGAATTACTAAATTCATTCAAATGTGAGTACCTCCAGGGCAAGTAACTGTCTGACTTTTTAAAAAAATTTTGATCCATGATTATATCTGTGAATGTTTCTGGAATGTTTGCAGGAAAAAAAAAAAACCCTGCAAGATCATCTAATATAGTCTGTGCATTTTACAGATGAGAAAACTGAGGTCTGCAGAGTTAAAGAATATGCCTGTATTATATAATCAGCGGCTCTCACTTCCCAGTCTGGTGTCCCTTCCACTTCATTCATCGATTCATTTATTCATTCATCAAAACTTCAGGTAGTATGCTGGGCATCTGGGGATGCAAACAGGGCAGGGAAGAGTGTGAGAAGAGTGGGGCGCTTGCTTTGAGTAAACAAACCAAAGGAGGGGGTACCAAAAAACTCAAGGACCAAGATAAGTGATATTTTAATGCAATATTTAAAAAAATCAAATCAGCAAACTAGGGCCCATAGACCTGCAGCCTATTTTTATGAATAATCAAGACTAAATCCTAGTCCCTGTTCTGTCCGGGAGACAGGCCCAGGAGAGGATGTCCTCAGACAGGAAGCAGGGGATGAGAAGGACTGTTCAGGGCAGGGAAGGGAATGTGCAAACGTCCAGATGTATGACACCGCGAAGCTTATTGGAGGAAATTGCAACAAATCTTGTTGGTGTAAGAGAGACAGGGTCAGAAGCCAGGGGATGGAGTGGTGAGCGACCGGGTCCCAGAGATTAGGGAGAGAGGAAGGAGTAATTCTCCCACCAGGCTGAGAATGTCCCCTGAAGGTGTTGGGCTTTACACCACAGACCTGGCCAGCTAGCCTCAGGCTGACCCTGAAACTGAGAGGGCAGGTCTCCTCTCAGAAATGTGCTTNTATTGGAGGAAATTGCAACAAATCTTGTTGGTGTAAGAGAGACAGGGTCAGAAGCCAGGGGATGGAGTGGTGAGCGACCGGGTCCCAGAGATTAGGGAGAGAGGAAGGAGTAATTCTCCCACCAGGCTGAGAATGTCCCCTGAAGGTGTTGGGCTTTACACCACAGACCTGGCCAGCTAGCCTCAGGCTGACCCTGAAACTGAGAGGGCAGTTCTCCTCTCAGAAATGTGCTTAAAACCACAGTGAATGGGTTTGACCGCTTATGTACCTGGGGTATTTGTCCCTGTTTTGTCCTTGTCCCCCATCCCGGTGCTCTGTGGCTTTATCTGAGACTGCATGTCTCCTGCGAGTGGAAAGTGCCCACAAGCTGCTACTGCCTTGGGTGAGCTGCCAGAAGCCAGGGAAAACCCTGGAAGGATGGAAGCTGTTGAGGAAGCCTCCTCACTTGAGAATCCTATAAATACAGATTTAAAAATATTCCTTATAAATCACCCAGAAGAAAGCTTGGCATAAAATAAACTCAAAAGAGAAAACGAAACAAAAAACAAAAAACCAGGTGGCCATTATTACTACTTTATGTTTATTATGAAAATAGTTTTAATCATTTTTTAAAGTTGTGATTTGGAAGACCCATTTTTAAAAATATTTTATTTTAAGTGGGCTCTACACCCGACACGGGGTTTGAACTCATCACTCCAAGATTAAGAATTTCGTGTCCTACCAACTGAGCCAGCAGGCACCTCTGAAAGACCCATGTTTGACCGATATTGTCCTCTTCCCCCATATGTTTGTGTTGATGGTTGATAGTTGCAGAAGTACTTGCTAGAGCAGGCTGTCCACTAATAGCTGAGAGTTCTAATCTCAGAGGGATTAGAGTTCTGGAGGAGGTTTAATCCAGGAGGACTTCCCGGAAAGGGGAGGGAAGTGAGGGGAGAGTTCTAGAGAAATTGATGAGAAGGTGGACAGAAGCATTCTGAATGACATCGTGTCTGAAAGATGGAACAATTTTGCTTACCCTTTATAGGAATTAACTGATGGTTGACACAGTGAATGGTATGGTGAAGAAGGAGGGGTGGGGAAAGGTGAAGAGAAAGAGACAAAGGGGCTGAGAAGCAGGAGCCCTTGGTTTGAGGCACAGCTGTGCCTCCAGTTAGTTATGTGAGACCGTGGGGACAGCAGTGCCCTCTTGACACTCCAGATTTCTTATCTTTTTTTCTTTAATTTCTTTTTATTTATTTATTTGACACAGAGAGAGAGAGATCACAACTGGGCAGACCAGCAGGCAGAGGGAGAGGGAGAAGCAGGCTTCCTGCAGAGCAGGGAGCCCGACTCGGGGCTCAACCCCAGGACCCTAGGATCGTGACCTGAGTCGAAGGCAGACGCTTAACCAACTGAGCCACCCAGGAACCCAGATTTCTTATCTTTAAAATGGATTATTCGGGCTAATATTTCCACCTCTGAGAGTCTCTGGTTATAATAAACACAAAATAGCAACAGCTATTGTGTCTTACCACCTACCCTATATAGACCAATCTCTCTTCAAAGTGATAACCATGTAACATCTCATTTGATTGTCACAACAACCCAGTTAGTGGACTCCATTATTATTCTCATTATATTGATAAGGAAATAGAGGCTCAGAGAAACAACCTGTCCAAATGGCAGGTCTAGTCAATTGGGTCTCTGAACCCTAGGAAGGCAGAGAGATGCTGCCTCCTGGGGACTGTTCCACCTCTACAGAGAAGCATTTTCCCTCAGGGCTGGGATCCTGGCTGGCAGTTGCCCCCTGGAGATACCAATGCGGCAAGAGCTCTCCTTCCTGGTTTCACCGCCCAGTTTCTGTGGAAGCACCAGCCCATAACTTGACTATCTCTCTACCCACCCACACCCCCCACCTCAGCACAGTGACTTTCCCCAAAAGGTGTGTCACTCTTAACAGATGACATTCAGGGAAAAGCTCTGTGGTTGAATCACAGTGACCACTTCCTGTTCCATTCAGGGTCCCCTGTTCTCCAGAGCCTTCTCTCTGCCGTGCCCTGTTTAGTAATAAGAGCCATGATATTTATGACCCTCTGGGCTGCTTGAAAGGCTTAGTCACCCCTTCTTATACCCTCATCCTACCAGGCTGAGGGGCACCAACTCTCAACGTCAGCCCCATTCCACAGCCTTACTATGGAGAGCCTGGTGGGAGAGCCTGGTTGTCCTGGGGATGTGTGAGGAGGCGAAGAGATGATCCCCATCCCTTCAGACTGGTGATGTAAGGCTGGTGGGGACAGGTGGGCGGATGTTCAAGCTTCCGCCATGAAGTAAAGAAGTAGTCACTGACTCTGTGGGTGCTGTGTGGGCACCCACTCAGTTTGTCTCTTTGTACATGGGTCAGGACACCGAGTAAGACAAATACAGATGGGGTTGTGTGTCTTGGGGGAAACCCCAGTTCTCTCCCAGTTGCTCAGAAAGGGCTTCCTGCAGGCTGACACACTGCAGCAAAATTGAGTGTGAGAGTGGAGGAAGTCATCAGATATTTGAAAGGCTATCTGAAAAAGAGACTTCCTTTGGGTGAACACAGAATCTAGGGCTGTGGAACTCATTCAAGATCTTTAAGGGTCTTTAACTTCTAAAGATTATGATATCTCCTGTCCACCCCCACCCCCATAAGTAATACAAAATAAAACAATGTAAATCCTAAAAACAAGTAAAAGGAAGTTCAGTAATGTGCTGATTTTTCCATTGATGACCACTTCAGTGTTTTTTTAATTTTATCAATTATCAATGTTCTTGGAAAAAAATTATTTTTTCAGTAGCCTCCACTTTGCTGATTCCATGAGCTGTATTTGGTTTTCCTGTTGAATAATCCTGCACTGGGGAGAATGGATGGTTATCAGAGGGCCACATGTGTCAGTTAATAAAGGGAAGATCTTTCCAGCCCTTTGTGTTGGGTGACCACTGAGTGGGCTGCCCCAGGGAGGGAGTGTTTGTTCACTGGTGCGTTCCCACCCCCACCAAGGCCAAAAGACCCGATGGTGGGGAAAGGATGTGTGGGAGAGAAAGTCTGGAATGGAGATGGGTCACTCTCTAAAGTCCCTTCCAACCCAATGCTGGTAGGGTGGGAATTCCAAGCACTTTGGAAGGAAGTTGTTCGTGAGGTTTACTCCAGGCTAGAGGTCACCAACTGTGGGAATGGGCTACTTGGGTCCTGTTGGGGACTTTGAGGAGAAGAATTTCCCTTTCTACTGGAGGGCAAGGTTAGCCTTGCCTTGGAAGCCTTAGACCAGCCCTGTATGTAACTACGTCTGGAAAACCAGCCTTTGCCACGAGATGGCACCAGTGGTGGATGGGTCAGGACCAAATGGGCGGGATCAGGGGGCATCTGGGGAACAAATCCAAGAACTCTGTGTTCAGTCCTGTTTACACATAAGTTCCCCTCTGCTCTACTATGAGCTCTTTGAAAATCACAACTGCCTTATTTGTCTTTGAACCCCTGGTGCCCACCCACCATTGACTTACTTAAATGAATAGAATCAGGAAACATGGGATGGCATATTTCCTTTAGACAATATGTAAATACACATTCTATAGACTAAATAAAATACCTTTGATTGTTTAGTGACTTTCCAAAAGGATACACAGTTAACTGGTCATCATGTTTGCTTCTGGAAAGGGAGACCAAGGGACTAGGGTCTGGGGGTGGGAGGGAGATTATTGGTCACTTAATATCATTTTTAACCATGTGTATTTATTAATTACATAAACTAAAATTAAAACATTTGGCTAAAACCCTTCCAAAGTGCTTTCAGCACCCACAGTGGGTGATTTGAGGGGTATTAGATGTTGTGAGTGCACGACACTCTGTGGAAGAGATTCTCGACCTTTTAATCTACTTTATTGACTTTTAAATTAAAATTTGCACAACACTGCAATGTTAATTTTCCAGGATGGCACTCATTAAACACATCAAGTTAAAAGCAGGCTTGTGATAAGGGCAGTCAAGCATGCTTTCCCCAAGAGAGGAGTCAGAAACAGAATTGTTACATTTTGGGTACATCAAGTGACTGTCAAGAATGTGACCAGGAGTGATTGGCAAAGATTACCATGTATGCATANTTTCCCCAAGAGAGGAGTCAGAAACAGAATTGTTACATTTTGGGTACATCAAGTGACTGTCACGAATGTGACCAGGAGTGATTGGCAAAGATTACCATGTATGCATATGTTTTTAAAAAATGAATCCAGGGCGCCTGGGTGGCTCAGTGGGTTGAAGCCTCTGCTTTCGGCTCAGGTCATGATCTCAGGGTCCTGGGATCGAGGCCCGTATCGGGCTCCCTGCTCAGCGGGAGCCTGCTTCCCCCTCTCTCTCTCTCTGCCTGCCTCTCTGCCTCCTTGTGATCTCTCTCCCTCTGTGAAATTAAAAAAAAAAAAAATGAATCCAAATGCTTCATAATTAAAATCAGCTATTCCAGACAGGGTACAGACCTTGAGGCTGGGCAGGTAATCAGAGAGAGGAAATCACTGGGCCCAGCTAAATTCTAAATTCCCAGAAGGCTTTCTCAAAGTCCTCAGAATAGACATCACTAAAGTTTGCAACCATCCCTGATAAAGCAAAAATTCCCACTTCAAGGTCCAATACCTAGAACCAGATCCCCTCCTTAGCCTCTCTCGGACTCCACAGCAAAATCCCAATTTCCTTCTGTCATCTGTGTTAACACCAGGGTGTTTGTCCTTGGGGTGTTGCTCAGACTCTCTGGACCTCAATGTTCTCAATAGACAAATGGAAATTAAAATTTCTATACTTTGTTCTGCATCCTGATTGTGATGCTAGTTACATGAATCTATATGTACTAAAATGCATGGAACACACATCAGAAGAAATCAATTTTACCGTATAATAATTTTTAAATAATTTTTAAAAATTCCTGTACTTCAAGTAAGATGCTCCTTGCATATCCTTGATTACCTGTTTATTTTCTGTGGCATTCCAGTACAAGGCTTAGCCCATAGACATTCAACAAATTGAGTGTTTGTTGAATGAATGAATACAAGAAAGAACAGAATCCTGATCCCAGGCAGGCGCTCAATAACTGAACAATTCTGTCACCCTCCCTTTAGTCATTTTGGATAGTAGGACATGCTGGAGGTCTTCAGAATATACTAGTGGCTTGCTCAGTTCTCTGCCACTTGGACAATGTTTGACCTAAGGGGGGAGAAAAGGCAGCTGCTGGCAGGGAGAGTGACCTGGCTGATTTCTTGTAGCCATGGATACATTTTATAGTGGTAGAGTGTCTTCTCCATGCCAAGCACTGTGCTAAGTGGTGTGGAGACTGAGTCCATTCAGATACGTCCCTCCCCAGGTCCACTTGCACAATGGAAACTGAGCGTTTATCTCAATGCCCTGGGTTAACACATGCGGGGGGAGTCCCCCAGCTTCTGGTATTTATAGAAGCCCCAGCTTATTTCAAATGATCCACTGGGAGCTAGAGTGAAGGAGGCTGAGCTGGAAAAGCAGCCAGGGTAGCAGAGCCTGGGAGCACGGACCCTGGGCCTTGACCCACCAGTTCCCCCAGCCCTAAGCAGGTCTGGAGGGACCAGCATACTCTAAGGCATAACAAGAGTGGGAATGATGAAATAGGAAATGAGGGTATTCATTTATAAGGCAATTCCTGGAGTTCAACAGCAGCAGTANCCAGGCGCCCGAGGGTATTCATTTATAAGGCAATTCCTGGAGTTCAACAGCAGCAGTATTGTCCCCTCTCATGAGGATAAGGCCAGCCAGGGCTACTATATATGCAGAGGGTTGCTCCGAACCCAGAAAGAGCACAGAGAGACCTGGCAATTCTTTAAAGGGAAGCAAGTGGTGTCGTAGAAAGAGGGTGGCCTATGAGTGCAAAGGAATTAGTTTGAAATCCTGGCTCCAGGACTTATTTAACCGCATGACCTTGAGCAAATCGCTTCAAGTCTTTGTGTCAGTTTCCCAGTAAATAAAATGGGCACACTAACACCTAACTCATACTGTTTTAACATATATAAGTGAGATAATATATGGGAAGATCCAGGCACAAACTAGATATAACCAAGTGGTCACTTCCTTTTCATTATTTTTGATAGATAACTTTCATTTGCAAAGGTAATCCATGCTAATGATTGACTATCCAAAATATTCTATAAATTAAATGGTAAAACACTACAACCTCCCACAATTCCATCATCCAGAGGGTGGTAGCATTTATTGGTAGCATTTTAATATTTGTCCTTCCAGGCTTTGCATGCTTTTTAAAAACAACAACAACGGGCGCCTGGGTGGCTCAGTGGGTTAATGCCTCTGCTTTCGGCTCAGGTCATGATCTCAGGGTCCTGGGATCGAGGCCCGCATCGGGCTCCCTGCTCAGCGGGGAGCCTGCTTCCCCCTCTCTCTCTCTGCCTGCCTCTCTGCCTCCTTGTGATCTCTCTCCCTCTGTGAAATAAATAAATAAAATCTTTAAAAAAATAAATAAATAAAAAATAAATAAATAAAANTCCCTCTGTGAAATAAATAAATAAAATCTTTAAAAAAATAAAAAAATAAAAAATAAATAAATAAAAACAACAACAACAACAACAANGAACCCGATGCGGGCCTTGATCCCAGGACCCTGAGATCATGACCTGAGCCGAAAGCAGAGGCTTTAACCCACTGAGCCACCCAGGCGCCCCAACCCACTCTTTTCAATTATGAGTGTGTACTAACAACTCACGTCTTGAAATGGTCTTTGACAGCACCATTTAAAAAAAATGTCTGGCATAATGTCCTACTACATGGTCATACCATCATTTATTTAACCATCTTGTTGAGCATTTTCACCATGATAAACAATGCTAAAATGAATGTCTTAGCAGTGAACATCTTTTATCAATCCCCTATGATGAGTTTCCTATAGGTGAGTTGTTGGTGGATACTAACAAAGAGGCTTCCAAGAACTTGATGTCAGGTTATGTGCCCACCTACCAAGTCAAGTAGGGCCCTTTTTTTTTTTTAAAAAAAGACTTGCCGTGGAGCTGGGAGCCCGATGCGGAACTCGATCCCAAGACTCTGGGATCATGACCTGAGCTGAAGGCAGTCGCTTAACCAACTGAGCCACCCAGTCGCCCCAGGGCCCATTTTCTTGATCACTGGTGAACCTTTTTGTTCTGTCCAGTAGCAGTAGCCTGACTACTTTCTCTTCTCCACTCCAGGGATATTCCTGTCCAAATATATACATTTGGTTTCCCAGCCTCACAAGGTCTCCTCTGCCCTGTCTAGTTATGGAAGCATAAGCTCTTTAGTCACCTACCAATTTTCCATCCCAGCCACCACATCTTTCTCACAGAGGATCCCTGATAATTAGAAGAGTACTTATCTGCTATTGGTTACATTTCCCAAATCTCATCCGGGTTCACAAATCTCATCTAGGATGAGTTCTTTTTTGAAAAGATGTCCAGATAGCTAACATCACTCATTTCCTCTTGGCACTCCTAGTTTCCACTTCCGAGAGTAAAGCTCTGGCTGTCTCTAAAGGCAGGGATGGAGAGGAGGACACTTTATCGAAGCTGAAAGTAGCAAATTTGGCTCCTGGGACAATCAGCAGGGAGTGAAGGCTCAGATCAATGGAAGAGAACCCATCGGGGAAAGGGGTGTGGGGAAAGCAGAGGTCCCTGTTCACACATCACGGGTCCTTGACTCATTGGCCCCACATCAATCCATCCCGTTTCTGTCATCTCATTGACTTCTCTGACTCTACTGCTTCCTTCTTTCCCTTACAAGGACCCTTGTGATTATTCGGGGCCCACCCAGATAATCCAGGATTATCTCCAGGACTCAAAATCCTTAATTTAATCACACAAGCAAAGTCCCTTTTGCCATGTAAGGTCAAATAATCATAGGTTCTGGGGATTAGGACTTGGACATATTTGGGGGCCATTATTCCGTTCACCTCACCTGACCTGAGTTTTCTTATCCGTAAACTGTGAGCCTTTCTTTCTTTTTTTTTTTTTAAAGATTTTATTTATTCATTTGACACAGAGAGAGAGATTATAAGTAGGCAGAGAGGCAGGCAGAGAGAGAGAAGAGAGGAGGAAGCAGGCTCCCCGCTGAGCAGAGAGCCCGATGTGGGCCTCGATCCCGGGACCCTGAGATCATGACCTGAGCTGAAGGCAGAGGCTTTAACCCACTGAGCCACCCAGGTGCCCAAACTGTGAGCCTTTCACAAAACATTCTCCAGCATCCCTTCCAGGCTTAGCTGGTGGGACTATTTCTAAATGTGAAATGTAGAGGGGCTGACATTAGGAAATGCACTGAATTTCTTTTGGGTTTCCCTACTTCTTCCTCTAGGATTCCATCCTCTCCCTGGAATGCTGCTGATATCATTTCTGCTTATGTTTCTATGGACGGAACAAGTCCACCTAGTTTGCTTACCATGTGCCAATCTGTTCTAAGCTCTTTGCAGCTACGAAATCATTCAATCTTCATAACAACCCTGTGAATGAAATGAGCTAATAATCCCTATTTTGTATTATCNGGAGCCCGATGCGGGCCTCGATCCCAGGACCCTGAGATCATGACCTGAGCCGAAAGCAGAGGCTTTAACCCACTGAGCCACCCAGGCGCCCTCTGCTTATGTTTCTATTGACGGAACAAGTCCACCTAGTTTGCTTACCATGTGCCAATCTGTTCTAAGCTCTTTGCAGCTACGAAATCATTCAATCTTCATAACAACCCTGTGAATGAAATGAGCTAATAATCCCTATTTTGTATTATCTTAGGGAGGTGCAGGGAGGTTAAGTCACTCGGGTAAGGTCACAGAGTGGCAGGGCTGAAGTCTGACAGCAGAGACTCTAGTCTCAGCTGCTTGTGATCTGGCCTCTCCTCAAAGCCCTTGACACACAATCAGTTAGCCATTGTTTAGTTTTGTAGATTGTGAGCAGCTCAAGAGCTGGGGCCTTGTCTAATTCTGTGAATCCCAGCTCTGATAGCCTGGCACACAAATGAACAAAAAACGAATGAATGAATGAATGAATGAATGAATGAATGAATGAATATGGGCATTACTACTTATCTACCTGAGAGTCTCTTCTAGATCAGAGCCATGGTTGCAGGACATGATAATAAACATTTATGGGACACTTCAAAAGAGCTTGATCCTCAGACCAGCACCAGGAGTGAGGTACTATTATTATCCTCATTTTACAGAGAAGTTAAATGCAGCAGAAAGAGGATCAGTAACTTGCCCAAGGTCAGGAATTGGATTTGAGTTGAGATATGCTTGACTTCCATGTTTGCATCATGAATGTCAGCAGGAGCTCTCTGAGGCCTGCATTTTTATAGTTAGAACTAGGGCACCTGGGTGGTTCATTCGGTTGAGTGTCCAACTCTTGATCTCAGCTCAGGTCTTGACCTTGGGGTCATGAGTTCAAGCCTCACACTGGGCTCCATACTGGGCATGGATCCTACTAGAAAGAAAGGAAGAAAGAAAAAGAAAGAAAGAAAGAAAGAAAGAAAGAAAGAAAGAAAGAAAGAAAGAAAGAAAGAGGGAGGGAGAGAGATAGGGGAGGGAGGGAGGGAAGAAGGAAGGAAGGGTGAGAGAGAGGGGAGGGAGGGAGGAAGGAAGTTAGTTAGGACCAATTATGACTCTGGACAATCAAAGAGAAGAAAGGACACAAAGGATTTTATTGGGCAACTACTGTATGCCAGGCCTTGGTCCCAGGCGCTTTACAGAATATCTCCCATTTAGTCCTCAGAACAATCTGATTGTCCCATTTCACAGATGAGAAAACTGAGGTTTAGAGAGATTAAGGAAACTTCCTAAAGTCCAGTGGTAGAGCCAGGATTCGAACCAGGTCTAACTCCAAAATCTACCATCTTTCTACCATTACTAGGCGACTGGGCCTCAGTTCTCCCATCTGTAGAATGGAGTTGGGTAAGATGCAGTCTGGGCTCCATTTTAGCTTATATTTTCAAAGCCAACATTATTGTGCACTTATTGCATGCTGGGCACTGTGCTGAGAACTTCACATACATTTTATAATGTCATCCTTACAACACCCTTTAAGGTGCTACTAATATTATTGTCTCCACTTTAAAAGTGGTAATAGTGGGGCTCAGACATACAGGCGTTGGGCAAGGTTACAGAGCTACCACGAGGCACAGCCCGAGTTTTAACTAAGGCTTGTTTGATTCTTAAGCCAACCCTTACCGGTATACCCTACACTGCCTCCAGCGGTCTCAGCCAGCCCTTGGAGTGAGGACATCCTGTGTTCCTACAGAATCGGAACAAGACTGGAATAGACGTGGGATGAGTTCCTCAAAGCGTGGGCCCCTCTTCCTTTGGATTTCAAAAGTCACTTTAGCGAAGTTCTGTTAGAGTCAAAAGGTGACATCCTTCCACAGACAATTGGCTAAGGCTGAGTCCAACCCTGGCACCTCAAGGGCTTGGCCGTTTTCCTCTGATCTTGTTGTCAAGGCAACCCTAGATCATTCTGTGGTTCTGTACCTCTTCTCCCTCTTTCTTCCTTGTCTCCCCACCTTCTCAAGACAATGCTTCAGAAACAGTTCCAAACAGCCCACTTGCCAGTGAAATGAAGGAAAGGCAGGACCTTCAAGGCCCCAAACAGAAAAAACTATCTTCTCTAAACACCTTGAGGCAGAAGTTCATTCACGGCTGTCCTCCAGAGCCTTCCAAGGTGTCTGGAATAAGCAGGGAGTGAGTAAATGTTGAATGAACTGACTAATTATGGAAAGGGGAGGTCCTAAAACAGTCGACTTTGGAAAACTAGGGTAAAGCAATACCAGAATAAAAGTACATGTGTGTGTAAGAGTTTGTGATCCAGAGAAGAGGCTCAATAATCCCTGTGATGGGCCAGCCTTGTGTCCCTCCACTTCTCTCCACATCTTGTGAGCTGGAGCTGTCAATGTGGATGGTTCCTGCCTACTCCAGGCTTCTGGCCTGAAGAATATCTCTCTCTCTCTGTCTCTCTCTCAGTGGTGGTGAAATGCACATAATACAAATGTTACCATCTTAAGCATTTTTAAACGTACAGTTTGGTAGTGTTAACTATGCTCAGTAATGGTCACTGGCTAATTGCTCTTGCTCTGTTTTATTATTTCCTAGGTGTTTCAGTCTCTTGGTTAAAGAGCAATTTTGACTTTATAATGCACCGACAATTATAAGTACTTCTTGACTGCCCTCTAGTGGGAAAGATGAAAAAATGAAACCCCAAACTGCTTATCTTTCTTACAGGAATGAGTGGTCCGTATTTGTTTTGCTTTGTTTTGCTTTGTTTTGAAGTCCACAGCTCCCAGTATTCCCAAGTGGAATCATATCTAAGTACTAACCAAGCCTGACCCTGCTTAGCTTCCCACATCAGACGAGATAGGACGCATTCAGGGTGATATGGCCATAGACTTAGTAGTCTTTTTTTCCTAACTCTTTGGACTTTATACCATCCAAAACTGTGATGGATTCAAGTTGGCAGTTTATCCTCACTTTACAGATGAAAGTTACCTATAGAGCTTCTCACACTATGGTGAAAAACAAGTAATTTTAAATAATTATCTGTTGCAAATCAATCCATTTGTAAAATTTTAAAAAAAGAGTGACTAGAGGAATTATATTACATACAAAATTTTAAAAAGCCTAATTTTTATTATCAGATACAACAGACAAAATTACATTTCAGTAAATATAATCAAAACATAATATAAGAAAAAGTAAAAGAAATGCAAAATCTCTACATGTCATTCATTCAATGTGCATATTATAGATGATTAATATAGAGAATTACTATTGTGCTAATGACTTTTTGTTGTTCTGCATTAACAATTAAACAAAAAACTGGGCACCTGGGTGGCTCAGTGGGTTAAAGCCTCTGCCTTCAGCTCAGGTCATGATCTCAGGGTCCTGGGATGGAGCCCCGCATTGGGCTCTCTGCTCAGCAGGGAGCCTGCTTCCTCCTCTCTCTCTGCCTGCCTCTCAGGCTACTTGTGATCTCTCTCCCTCTGTGAAATAAATAAATAAAATCTTTAAAAAGAAGTGTTAAAAAACAAAAAAACACAATTAAACAAAAAACTATAAGTGAAATATAGTAATTCCCTTCTTCAAATAAATAGTATATCAACATTATTGGGTTTTAATGGACAAATGCACATGCTTATGGCTTGTTAGTCTATTTAATCCACGCAGAATGGAATATAATGCTACTAGCAATGTACAATGGTTGTCAAAACTGCTTTTATGTTTTGTCTTAATAAAAGCTTTAGTGGAGAAACGACTCTCACAGAGGTTTCTCTCTCTCTCTCTTTTTAAAGATTTTATTTATTTATTTGACAGAGAGAAACACAGTGAGAGAGGGAACACTAGTGGGGGGAGTGGGAGAAGGAGAAACAGGCTTCCTGCTGAGCAGGGAGCCCAATGCGGGGCTCAATCCCAGGACCCTGGGATCATGACCTGAGCCAAAGGCAGACACCCAACGACTGCGCCATCCAGGTCCCCCCTCACAGAGGTTTGTTGATGGGAATGGAAGGAGAAATTTTTTTGAAAGATTTTATTGTTTATTTATTTGTCAGAGAGAGAGAGAGCACAAGCAGGGGGAGCGGCAGGCAGAGGGAGAAGCAGTCTCCCTGCTGAGAAGGGAGCCTGATGTGATGTGGGACTCAGTCCCAGGATCCTGGGATCGCTACCTGAGCAGAAGGCAGACGCTTAACTGACTGAGCCACCCAGGCATCCCTTAGCTAATATTTTTTAATTATAAATATTAAATATTGTTTTTACAAAAAGAAGTTATCTTTAATAGGTAAAAATAACAATCTAAAGAAATACTTTTATTTTCTCAGATTTCTACATGTGTTCAGTTGGCTGTTAACCAGCTAACCTTGAACTACCACACATGGTAACATGGTCCTACTACATACACAGCTCTCAGAACACGTGACTCATGGACAGCACTTGTTCTATCCCTTGTTTAACAAGGTAATTTCCCTGCTCATGCACTTGGATATTAAATTACTATAAAAGTTTCTAAAAGCCTACTCTTAATTCTGTACTGCTTTCCTTGTGAACTGGTAATGAGCAGTTCATAGGCTGCAAGGATTCGTGAGTGCACTTGAAGTAGAACCAACCTGAAGACCTGAGTGTCTTGCCCAAGGTTCTAACTCAGTTTCTTCATCTTTAAATGGGTTGTTGAGGATTAAATGATATTATCCATGAATTGTTTAGGACAGTCTGGAATAGAGTAGATGCCACTACTATTATTTTCAACTCACTGTAAGGGAGACGAGTATCTCACCCACCAGCTTTCCAGCCTTCGATATCTTCCCCACGGCAAAGTCATGTGAAGATGGGTCACTTACTTGGCATCATTCAATGAGCAGAGACACCTACTAACTTTCTCTTCTTTCAGTCTTTCTTGTTTGAGAAAGAGCATCCATTTGAGANGTAAGGGAGACGAGTATCTCACCCACCAGCTTTCCAGCCTTCGATATCTTCCCCACGGCAAAGTCATGTGAAGATGGGTCACTTACTTGGCATCATTCAATGAGCAGAGACACCTACTAACCTTCTCTTCTTTCAGTCTTTCTTGTTTGAGAAAGAGCATCCATTTGAGATTTTTATCTATAGGTGTCCTTATTGCACAANTCGATCCCAGGACCCTGGGATCATGACCTGAGCCAAGAGCAGAGGCTTTAACCCACTGAGCCACCCAGGCGCCCTCCATTTGAGATTTTTATCTATAGGTGTCCTTATTGCACAATTATGAGAATGATGTCCCCAGGAGTTGTGCAGTGCAGTCTACATGATTGTACTTGGTGGCATTGTCTAGACCAACCAGGACCAAACCTGGACACAGGGACACACTCTTCCAGATAATAGATTCACCACCTTTCCTCCCACAGAAGTCGTTATCAAGACTATAAAAACATCTTACATAATATAATCAGGACCCCAATGGCCACCCCTTTCTCCTTTTAACAAATCAATTGAGAAGGTAACATATTTCAGACATGATCAGATAAAAAGCATTTCAGATAAAAGCAGAGATTTCATTTCATGACTTCCAATTCTTTGGCCCAGTACACCCTGTAGCTAATGTTCCCTGGATATCTCATCTAGGGCTGATGAGACTGTCTAGTTTTCTTCTCTGGGACACACAAATGCAAGGACGAAGACAAATCCAGGACCCTGGACAACAAAAGGCAAGGTAGCTAAGTATAAATTCGAAGTACGTATCTTCCTTCTTTTTCACAGAACCATGATCATCACATTTTGTGACGAATGCGTGAATGAACAACAAATGCGTGTATGTCATTATATAATTCCAAGAGACTGTATGATACATCTCGGAGTGGCCAAAAGTCCAGCCTTTAAGCAGTGTGAAATCCAGATGGTGAGATGAGACAAAAGCATGTGGAATCATTCAAAGCCAATAGAAGATGAAAGAGTAGCAACACAAAGGTCACACACATGCTCCCAGTGCAGGGGACTAGAGATTCCATACACGTCGATGGTCTCTCTCCTCGAGGATTTGCCAGCAGAGCTATCTGGTTTTCTGCCTTCGTTCTTTCTCTGAGGCTGCGGAAGGCTGCACAGCTAAGTTCAGGTGCAGTTCCTAACCATGGGGGAGATATGCTTCCAAGATATTCTTCCAATCAGTGGGAAATGGGAATTAGCAGATGAATGCCTCGGTCTCCCTGTACATTGGTGTGACAATCCTGAGGCAGGTGGTACATGTTTCCTCAGGGGTCTCCCAGTGGAGTTGATCATCTGTGCCCACATGAGCAGATTGCACCATTGCACACGTTATCGACTTTCCTTCCTTCCTGTTCTGTCACTTCCCACTTTATCACTTCTGCTCCCTGGGATCACTTGCTGCGCCCAAATCCTACTCTCAGGCTCTGCTAGTGTGGGCAAACTAAAATGAGGTCCCTGAGTAGCTGCCAAGGAAGCTAATCATTTCTTCTCCATATTTTAGCCTAGGAGATCCCCTTCAATTAGGAAGATTCATTTTATTTTATTTTATTTTATTTTATTTTTTTAAAGATTTTATTTATTCATTTGACACAGAGAGAGAGATTACAAGTAGGCAGAGAGGCAGGCAGAGAGAGAGGAGAGAGGAGGAAGCAGGCTCCCTGCTGAGCAGAGAGCCCGATGTGGGCCTCGATCCCAGGACCCTGGGATCATGACCTGAGCCGAAGGCAGCGGCTTTAACCCACTGAGCTACCCAGGCGCCCAGGAGGATTCATTTTAAACATCAAAAGTTTCATGGGACCTGTGTTCATCTTCTCATAATTGTCTCTGGTAGTTATTTTTCATTCGTTCAACAGGCACTATTCCAAACCCTGATAAAGTACAGAATGACCAAACTCTATGACATCTATAACCCTTTTAAAGAAATGTATTTACTGCACTTATTAAAATAACATCTATTGGGCGCCTGGGTGGCTCAGTGGGTTAAAGCCTCTGCCTTCGGCTCAGGTCATGATCTCAGGGTCCTGGGATCGAAGACCGCATCGGGCTCCCTGTTCGGCAAGGAGCCTGCTTCCTCCTCTCTCTCTGCCCGCCTCTCTGCCTACTTGTGATCTCTCTCTCCCTGTCAAATAAATAAATAAAATCTTAAAAAAAAAATCTTAAAAAAAATAAAATAACATCTATTGAAAACAACGATGTTTATACAGAAAGAAAGATTATTTTTAAAAAATCATTTTTACTTACNTTTATTTATTTATTTATTTTTAATTAATCTCTACCCCAATGTGGGGCTCAAACTCATGACCGCAAGATTAAGAGTTGCATGCTCTACCCACTGAGCCAGCCAGGAGCCCTGATGATTTTTAATATATGAGAAAGTGCTAAACTTCACTCACAGAAATAGAAATGCAATGGAAAGATGTTAAAATACTATTTTTCATATTTCAGATTGGCAAAGATGAAAAAGTTCGTTAATACTGCGTTGGAGATTTGGGGAATCATTAACTTAACAAAGTATCATTGATTACCTATTGTAAGTCTATACTGAGTAACCAGTAGTTGACCAAATAAACAAAAATTCCTTCCTTCCAGGAGCTCACATTCCAGTGTCAGAGTGGAGTATGTAATAAATGAAAATGAAAAAGAAGAGAGAGAAAGAGAGAATGTCAGACAGAGAGTGCTCTAAGAAAAATAAAGCAGGCTCAAGGATGGTGAGTAACCAAGGGGTACTGTTACTTTAGATAAGGTAGTCAAAGGAGACCTTCCTGAAAGTTGACAATTGAGCAGAGACCTAAATGAGGCATGAGTGTTGGAGATTTCTGGTAGAAGTGTTTTCTGGGCAGTGTGAAGTAGTCAGCTGACTCCTTTCATAGATACCAGTTATCAAAATTGGACTAAAAGTTAGGCAATTATTTCTTAGATATGACACCAAAATCACAAGCAACCAAATCAAAAAACAGATTAATCAGATGACATTAAAATGTAAAACTTATGTACTTCAAGGGAGATTATCAAGAAAGGGAAAAGACAACCCAAAGAAATAGAAAATAATTGCAAATCTTGTATCTGATCTAAAGGTCTAGTGTGCAGAATGTATAAAGAACTGTCGGGCGCCTGGGTGGCTCAGTGGGTTAAAGCCTCTGCTTTCGGCTCAGGTCATGATCCCAGGGTCCTGGGATCGAGGCCCGCATCGGGCTC
>LNAC01000201.1:1422015-1508301 GCA_002007465.1 Ailurus styani | reverse complement strand
CTGCCTGCCTCTCTGCCTACTTGTAATCTCTCTGTGTCAAATGAATAAATAAAATCTTTAAAAAAAAAAAGAACTCTCACAATGCAGCAAAAAGACAAATTTAAAAATGGACAAGGTATTTTCTCCAAGTAAAATATATAAATTAACATGAAAGACAAGACACGAGAAGATGCTCAGTATCATTCGTCATTAGGGAAATGAAAATCAAAACTACAATGAGATACCACTTCACATCCACTAGGACTGCTGAAATAAGAAAAGACAACAATAACAGGTTTTGCCAAGGAGAACTGGAACCTTCACACATTGCTAGTGTGAATATAAAATAGCACACCCTGGCTCAGTCATTTAGGTGCTGCATTTAGCTCAGGTGATGATCTCAGGGTCCTAGGATAGAGCCCCACATTGGGCTCTCAGCTCAGCAGGGAATCTGCTTCTCCTTCTTCCTCTGCCTGCTTCTCCCTCTCCCTCTGCCTGCTGCTCCCCCTGCCTGTGCTCAGGCGCTCTCTCTCTGTCAAATATAAATAAAAAAGCAAACAAACAAATAAATAAATAAAATGGCACGGCTCCTTTGGATATCAGTTTTGCACTTCTTCAGTGCAATGGACAGTAAACGGACAGTTACCATATGACCCAGCTCTTCCACAACTGGGGACATACTCAGAAGAATGGAAACATATATACACACAAAAACTTGAACGTGAGTGTTCCTACCAACTTTATTCCTAATAGCCAGAAAGTGCAAACAACCCGTATGTCCATCAGCTAATGAATGGACAGACAGAATGTGATCTATTCATACAATGGAATATTATTCATCCATAAGAAGGAATGTAGCTTGTACCATTATTACTATATGCTACGGGCTACAACATGGATGAACCTTGAGAACGTTATGCTAAATGAAAGAAGCCAGGCACAAAAGGCCACATATTGTATAATTTCATTTATATGAAATATGAAGGCTGTGGGGATTTGGTGCAAGTATAGAAGCAGTTTATGGAGGTTTACCCAAAGTTTATTCAGGCAATTATTTTTCCAATGACTAGATTTTTTACTATAGCTCCAATTTCCCCAATGTGATTGATTCTATGGAGGGACAGTGACTGTACCTTCTGTAAGGTGTGGAGAACTTGTTCCTTAACTTGTTGGGAATATCTAAGGTACCCAAGAAAGTTTATCTCTAAGTTTTATTTTTATTCTCAAGGTCCTTATTCAGAAAAATAACTCCAAACTTGAACTACAGGGGGGAAAAATAAAGATTGCATGTTTTAATGTTACTAACAACTTAGTATTCACAATTGATTAGGGACCAAATAGTTTACAATTTGTAAAAACTGGAAAAAAACCAATAACATGTAATGAATCTCTTTTGACTAGTAGACTAGATTATCTTAAAGGTTATAGTTTATCACCCTGTAGGGTATTTACCAGTTTTGTGTCTAATTTAGGAATACCATTTTAACATCCTTTTTTCTCCCAATGAGTACATTTCGGCTTTTGATCTTTTAAACTAGCTTTGTCATGTTATTGACTTTTTCATTAATGAATTAAGTAGAATGTTGACACATGCTTAAATGAGAATTTGAGTTTTTAAAAATAAAAATATGAAGATTACTGTGGCATAAAGATAACACTAATAGGAAAGCAAAGTGAAGGTTATTGGTGGTTTTTCAGGTAGTTGTTTTTTGAATGGGTTTTTCCAATAATGACAATTTCCCCAACATTATCCAGTAGAGAGATGAGAATCTTTACTTCCTAGGAAGTATTGATGAAGAATAATTGGAAGAAAGGCAGGCGGGGACAAGGCCGCCTGCCAGAAGAGGAAACCACCCTTAAAAGGATTTTACAACCACCCTGAAAGGAGCCCGCCACCCTTTCCCAAGTGATAGATGACAAAACCGTGATTGGATGACAGGGGCTGGGAGGGTTAATCAGATTAAAACACATCTAACAAAGCTCATAAAACCCCTTAGACTTAGTAACCCCAATGGCAACCCTCTTGGGTCCCCTCCCTCTTTGGGAGTTTCATGCTATCACTTTGCTGTCGCTCAATAAACCCTGCTTTGCTGCTCACTGCTCTGGCTGGTCTACCTCTTCATTCTTCAAAGTGGTGTGATGCGGGGACCAACACAGAAAAAAATCCTGCAACGGTGTAAGTGTTTAGTCTTGTCTTTGGGGGCACGGTACCTGAAAAGGCTTCCTCCCAAGTTTTTTCCCTAAAGAAGTCTTGCAATGTCTCTTGTATATCCACGAGGGAGGCGATAAAAGATTTTGTCTTTCTCTTGAGTCTCATCTTCCCACAAATGCTATAGTTCTATCTTGCTTGGATGAGAATTTTCTAGGTTTTCTCTTAGGTGATTTGGGACTTGACATTACAAGGAGTCACCAAAAGAAAACTATAATTTGGCATCGTCTCTGCTGTGCTAGTTCTATCTCTTGGGGACCATAAGAACTGAAAATGAATTGAGTGATAATGATATTTCCTTCCTGATCCCTAGACTGGAAGATACCCATAGAAAATCTGTCTAGGGCACCTGGGTGGCTCAGTGGGTTAAAGCCTCTGCTTTTGGCTCAGGTCATGGTCTCAGCGTCCTGGGATCGAGGCCCATATCGGGCTCTCTTCTTGGCAGGGAGCCTGCTTCCTCCTCTCTCCTCTCTGCCTGCCTCTCTGCCTACTTGTAATCTCTCTCTCTGTGTCAAATGAATAAATAAAATCTTAAAAAAAAAAAAGAAAATCTGTCTAGTCTGAGAATAAAGATAGATGGGGCACACATTAGAAAAGAATCTTTTTTTAAGAGGTTGGGAGAAGTAACTTAGATAAAATCAGTCTGTGATCCCTTCCCTGGATGATAAGATTGTGAACTGACAATAGTTTAGAGACAGAGCTTAATTTTGGAATGTCTTAACAATGGAGGGAGTATAAGGAGGAGAATGAGACTATGACATCCAGGGTCTTACGTGTGTACTTGGCTCTTGCCCTATACTTCACCTTCACTGTCCTTGGAGTCTTTATTTCTCAAGATACTGTAAACTAGGTTGAATATTTGTGGAAAAAGGTCTACAGCCTCAGAATTTTTTGAAATACGGTCAGAAGTCTGGGCAAAGCATAATTGGGTCCTCTCCTCAGGTGTCATTAAGCCGAAATCAAGATGTAAGAAAGCCTCAGGGGCACACATCTCTACAATTTGAGTAAATAGAATTATTTTATATTCTATTTTTAATTCTAAAAATGAAGTGATTTTTATCCTCATTTTATAGAATAGGAAATGGAAATTTCGAACTTTATTAACATGCCTACAATCCCACAGAAACTGACAGTGCATAGAGACACTAATCCTGAAGAAATGTTTGAGTTTTTTGGGTTTTTTTGTTTTTGTTTTTTTTTAACACCAAGAGCTGGAAAGGATTTGACTCTGCCAGCACCAAGGGGTGCTGACAAGGATGAAGTTAGCAGGCTATTAAAAATAGTTCAATCCAGAAATAATTAGGGCTGGAACAGCTCACAGCCGCGGGAGGGGCGGCAAGGACCGCCAAGTTGAATGGCAGGTGATTTTACAACGGTCAGAGATCCAGTTTCTTAACTCCATAAAGTTTTTCCCCTAAAACTGATCAGATTAGATGCATCTAGGGTGCTGCTGGCACTTAGTATCTTTCAGGCTGTTAAAACAATAAAAGAGCATTTACTCTTATCTAAATTTCTTTTTGTTGCAATTGTCCATGTCTGACTAGATTTACAGTAAATGGCAAAGTAGTAAGAGCTCCCAGGGTATTAATTATCACGTTATTAAAACAAATGTTCGAGCGTCAAGCCCCTTCCGGGCTGTGCTGCGAGCGTGCGGCCCCGAGCCAGCAGGGGCCAGTCTAAGTTTACACAAGCTCCCAGAGCGAGGGCGAATACAGAGAGCAGCAGGGATTCTGCACGCCGAAGCCCCCACGGCCCCGGAACTCCGCAGGTTCGAGGACCCGGGCCTGGAGCGCGGGTAAGCATTTTTAAACAGCCAGAGATCACGTGGCCACCGGCAAGCTCCGCTACTGGCCCTCAGACCCTCACACTTGGCTTTGGCGCCGAACCTTTACCCCCTTGTGGATGCAACCATTGGCTCCGCTCTCGGAGGAAATCCGGGCCAAACTCACGATCGAGGCTTTTCCGAACGGAGCTTCCGACCAGTTCTCAGGAAAAGCTCAGCTACAAATTCAACAGTGAAGTGAAATACACTGAAGGACGCCGTCGAAGGCTCCTTTTGCCAGAAGGAAAGAGAAGACCTGACCTTGACTCCCCCTCCGCTCTCTAGGGGCCGCGAGGATGGTTCCGTCTGAGGCGCGGACTCCGCCTCCATGGGCGCCGCCATTTTGTTTGGCTGGACGAGAGCGAGCGACGCCTTGGGGGAGGGGTCTCGTAGGCGCCCCACTGGACCCCACGGCCGCGCTGTCGCTTCTCGGGGGGAGTCCTCCCCGGCGAGGGGCGCGGAGCCATGTACATAAAACAGGTGAGGCCTGTGCGTTCCGCCCGCCCCCTCACGGGCCTCTGAGGACCTCTCCGTGAGGCAGGGGTGTCGCGGTACGATCCGTGGCCTCCCGCCTCCCGGCAGGCTGGACCCAGAGCTGGACGCGGGCGGCGGGGGAGGGGAGAGGCCCCGCCCCGCGAGCGCGGGGGCCGCGGAGACTTGGGGCGCCCGTCTGGCGCGCGGGCCTCCTCGCAGGGCGCTCGTCTGAGGGAGCGGTCTCTCCGAGACGTCTGCAGCGAGCGGGCCTTCCCGGGCGGGCCGGGGGCCTCGCGGGGGGCTGCAGCGGCGGGGCGGGCAGCTGCGTTGTCCTCCGCGGCTCGCCCCGCGCCGGCCATTTGCGTGGCGCGTCTGGAGAGGTGGCCTCCCGGGCCCGCAGGCGCCCCTGGGGGGCTCAGGTTGGGGTGTCAGCTTAGCCCGGGGCCTTTGTCCCTGAATTATGGGGACGTGAAAGGGGCCCTCCTCCTTGCAGAATACGTAGCGCCACCTCGTTCTCTTGTTTACTTCTGTCAAAATGGTCTTCCCGCGCTGGAGCCCATAGCGAAGAGGAGCCCATTCAGGCTGCTCGGAGAGAAGTTTCTCTGTTGGCTGTGTTGGGCTTGCAGCAGCCCTTTCCTGGAACGGCTCCTTGGGGCGGGCGGGTGTGTCCGAAAGAAGCGCCCACTGCTTTTGGAGTCAGGGAAGCTGGGGCCAGGCCGCCTGCTTGACACACTTTTATGAAAGCAGTGTAGTATTTAGCGTTCCAGCGAACCTTATCCAATGTACTCGATTGATCCCGAGAGTTCCCGAACAGGTTCCTGATTCTGACACCCAAAAAAACAACGCTGCCACTGGTTACTAATAAACGGACTGGTTTGGGGTTTTTGGTGTTTTTTTTTAAAGATGATTTTTAATCACCACCCTCGAGAATGAGTTTCTCTTATAAGACATTGAAAGTTCTCTATCTTGCATTAAATGAGAAACCAGAAAGAGGAGAGCCAAGGAAAAATGTTAAGTTTAGGAGTTCTGTCTTTTAGTATGTAGTCTCTGAAAGGTATCTTTTTTATTTATTAGGTTATTATCCAGGGTTTTCGGAGTTACAGAGATCAAACAATTGTAGATCCCTTCAGTTCAAAACATAATGTTATTGGTAAGTGTTGATGGTTTGTTTACAAAATCAGATCTGTATGTGTGGAGCCATTTAAATTCTGTCTAGGCTTAAGGAAAGAGGAACTGGCTTTGAATATTACATGAATTTGTACTTTTTTTTATATGAAATAGCATGTCTTCTGTCTGCACTGATGAATTGCTTATTTTATACATTGAAAATATTTGCATAAGACGGTCGTTACTCATTTTTGTTTAGGTAGCCTGGTATGTGTGAAAGTGTGTCTGTGTTTATAGCGAATGACGGTAAATTTAGCATTTGACCTATTCTGTTGTTGATATGTCATTTCTTTTTTTTTTTTTTTTTTTTTTTTTTTATTTGACAGAGAGAGAGATCACAAGTAGGCAGAGAGGCAGGCAGAGAGACAAGGAGAGGAGGAAGCAGGCTCCCCGCTGAGCAGAGAGCCCGATGCGGGCCTCGATCCCAGGACGCTGAGATCATGACCTGAGCCGAAAGCAGAGGCTTTAACCCACTGAGCCACCCAGGCGCCCGATATGTCATTTCTTAATTAAAATGCCCACCGTTGCTTTATTTCGAAGATTACTATTATTTATTCACAAATTAGATTGTTCTCAGGTTTGGGTTTTTTTTTTCCTGTCATACTGTTTAAGGTTACACCATGCAGCTTGGTGGAAAGAGCATAAACTTTGGCGCCTAAGGGATGACTTTCAAATCCCAGTTCTGATACATACTCTTTCATACTTGACTCCCTGAGGGGCTTTAATTTTCTCATTTGTAAAGTGGAGCTTATGATACCCATCTTACATGGCTGTTGGGAAAATTAAATGAGAAAGTATATGTGTGAGGATAAAGAGCTACAGTGATTACTGTTCTGCAGTACAGTGTTTAAAGATTCTTCAGGTGATATTGTCCATTTTTTGCTGATACAGCCAGCAAAAGTGTTATTTGACGTTCTGCTGAATCTTTTTTTTTTTTTTTTTAGATTTTATTTATTTATTTGACACAGAGAGAGAGATTAGAATCTTTTTTTTTTTTTTTTTAGATTTTATTTATTTATTTGACACAGAGAGAGAGATTACAAGTAGGCAGAGAGGCGCCTCGATCCCAGGACCCTGAGATCATGACTTGAGCCGAAAGCAGAGGCTTTAACCCACTGAGCCACCCAGGCGCCCAAGGTCTGCTGAATCTTTAAAGGCCAGATGAAATTGTGTTATAAACAGACTTTTATACATTGTCCTCCTTGCATGGTTTATTGGTATATTAGACTGCTAGGTCTACCATTAAATATAGGCTAGGTGGCTTAAACAACAATTTATTTTCTGACTGTTTTGGAAACTCAAGTCTATGATCAGGGTGCCAGCACAGTCACATTCTGGAAGTCACCATCTTCATCATCATGCTCACATGACCTCTGCTTCTCTGTCTTCCTTATTAGAACACTAATTCCATCATGAAGGCCTCACCCTCACAACCTCACCTGATCCTGATTATCTCCCAAAGGCCCCCATCTCCAAATACCATCACATTTGGGATTAGGATTTCCAACATATGAATGGGGAAGGGTGGTGACAATAGCACTTGGTAAGGTGAGATTCATACAGAGATCAGTAAGGAGTGAACATTTTGAAGTACTAAATTTTAAAAATTGAGGCCAAGAGGGCGCCTGGGTGGCTCAGTGGGTTAAAGCCTCTGCCTTCGGCTCAGGTCATGATCCCAGGGTCCTGGGATCGAGGCCCACATCGGGCTCTCTGCTCGGCAGAGAGCCTGCTTCCTCCTCTCTCCTCTCTCTCTGCCTGCCTCTCTGCCTACTTGTAATCCCTCTCTCTGTGTCAAATAAATAAATAAAATCTTTAAAGAAAAAACAAAAAAAACCCAAAAATAAATAAATAAAAATAAAAATTGAGGCCAAGAATGTCAACTACAGGGCGCCTGGGTGGCTCAGTGGGTTAAAGCCTCTGCCTTCGGCTCAGGTCATGATCTCAGGGTCCTGGGATCGAGGCCCGCATCGGGCTCCCTGCTCGGCGGGGAGCCTGCTTCCTCCTCTCTCTGCCTGTCTCTCTGCCTACTTGTGATCTCTCTCTCTCTCTCTCTCTGTCAAATAAATAAATAAAATCTTTAAAAAAAAAAAAACTTAAAAAAAAAAAAGAATGTCAACTACAGTTAAAAAAAAAAAAAGAGGGCAAGAAAAAAATCCTATCCTCAGTACATCACTTGTAGCTTGTAGTTGGGAATAAAGAAAACATTTTCCTCTCTGCTGTACCTGTTGAATAGTTAATTGGTGTGCCTTAAAGATAGATTGATCAAATATTTTACTTATATTTTGATTATAAGTGCCTTCTGGTTTTCATCAACCAGAAAATCCTTAGAAATGGAGAAAAATGAATAATTACTAAGTTTATATTATTTAACTTACAGGTTAAAAGTAGATGAATATCTTAATTATATCAATGGTATAATTTTATAAGTGAGCTATAAAATGACCATTATTACCTATGATGATTAGATTGTAGGATCTATCAAGTATTTTTTGTTTTAGCTATTATCAGACAGCTATTTACTACTTTGCATGTGACATTAGGGTTGTTAATAGTTACAGTTACAAAGGAAATTGTCTAAGTGCTCTTTCTTTTGTTTTAACAAACGTAATATGATTTTACTGCTTAAACATGTTTTAAAAACAGGTACCTTAATATAAGAAAGATCCAAAGTATTGTAGACTGATATTGACATTAAAAATATCCTATGAAAGCATACTACTTTGGTTTATTGAATGATTTGGACCTTAAAAAAAAAAGATTGGAAGGCAGATATCTCTTGTGGTGATGTTTGATGTTTGAATCTCTTCTTTAAATAGTCAAATGATGGCTGAATGTACCAAGCATATACCTTTTTAAGGTTACCTTTTCTGTAGGTTTTTAACCAAAGAACTAAATGTTAATTTTAGAACTAAATGTTAATTTTAGAACATTATGGAAGAGTCTAAAAGATAAAAGGGAAAAAAAAGCTATAAACTGTAATCCTGCCCAGAAAGAGCCATTCTTAATATTGACAATCTGTACTTACATTAGACCTGGTTTCCTAGAAAACCAGAGTGCAAGGCACACTCAACTACTAATAAGACTTTAATGGGAAGGTGCAGTCTGAGGGTAGGAGTGAAGGGGAAGGCTGGTCATAACTTTATAAAGAAGGCACAGCTGGTTTTGTGGTCAAATTAGATAACTTCCAGACAGACTTTATGAACCCACCATGTGTGGAAAAGATCAAACGGGAAAGGAATGGAGAGGGTTTTGTTTGCTGGTTCCTGTCTCTGGTCAAAGTTTACCACACAGGGCATTAATTCCCCCCATGCTCTCCGGTTGTGTTACTCTGGACTAACCCCCCTTAAGTAGTCAGGGAACTATAGCCTCCTTTGGTTTTTCACAGTTCTGACCTGAGTGCATACCCAGGGTAGGCTGAAACAACCTACCCTGATGGAATACTGAGCCTCTCCGTTGATAGGCAACTAAGACTTGGGTTGGGGCAGGTGAATCTGGGGCACGTGTAACCTAGATCTACCTCAGTAGCCCTCCAGTCTTTGTGTACATCTACATAAGTAGGACTTTTTAAATAAAAGTGGGCTATTAGTGTAATTTGTTGGTAATCTTTTTTCTACTTAAGAATAAGGTTTTTTTTTTTTTAAAGATTTTATTTATTTATTTGACAGATAGAGAGATATTACAAGTAGGCAGAGAGGCAGGCAGAGAGAGAGAGAGGAGGAAGCAGGCTCCCCGCGGAGCAGGGAGCCCGATGCGGGCCTCGATCCCAGGACCCTGAGATCATGACCTGAGCCGAAGGCAGAGGCTTTAACCCACTGAGCCACCCAGGCGCCCTAAGTTTTTTTTTTTATAGGAAGAACAATGAAAAAAAAAATAAGTNCCACTGAGCCACCCAGGCGCCCTAAGTTTTTTTTTTTATAGGAAGAACAATGAAAAAAAAAAGAATAAGTTTTTTTTTTTAAGATTTTTTAAATTATTTATTTATTTCACAGAGGGAGAGAGATCACAAGGAGGCAGAGAGGCANGGGGGGGAAGCAGGCTCCCCGCTGAGCAGGGAGCCCGATGCCGGCCTCGATCCCAGGACCCTGAGATCATGACGTGAGCCGAAAGCAGAGGCTTTAACCCACTGAGCCACCCAGGTGCCCTATCATTAAGTATTTAACATGCTTAAAATTGCTTTATAGTATTTAACTCTATGAGTAAGTAATTCTTAAAGGGAAATTTAAAAATTTTAAGTTATTTATTCATGAGTAGATTATGGTTTGAACTATATGTAATTCTTTTAATGATAGATTATCTTTTTAAAACTTTTATTTAGAGAGAATGTCAAATTTACAGAAAAGTTGTATAAATAGAAACAATACAAAAATATTCCTATCTCCTTTAATCTACCTGTTAACATTTTCCTCAGTTGCTTTATCATTTGCACTCACTCACCCTTTTTTTTCATAGAGTAAGTTATGTAGGTCATGATCCTTTACCTTTGATGTCAGTGTATACTTTCTAAGAATAGGGATGATTTCTTACATAAAACAGTAGAGTTATCATCTTCAGTAAATTCGACATTAATAATCTCCTCTTCATTTTCCAGTTATACTGCTTGACCCCAAAACATTCTTTTTTTTTTTTTAAATGGCTTCTTTTTTTTTTTTAAGATTTTATTTATTCATTTGACACAGAGAGAGAGATCACAAGTAGGCAGAGAGAGAGGAGAGAGGAGGAAGCAGGCACCCTACTGAGCAGAGAGCCCGATGTGGGCCTCGATCCCAGGACCCTGGGATCATGACCTGAGCCGAAGGCAGCGGCCTTAACCCACTGAGCCACCCAGGCGCCCCCAAAACGTTCTTTATAGTATTTTTTCCTCCTCCAGTACAGGATCTATTTAGAGTTAGGTATTGCAGTTAGTTGTCGTGTCTCTTTAGTCTCCTTTAATCTGGATCAATTCCACAGCCTTTTTTTGTCTTTTATAACACTGCTTTAAAAAAAAAAAAAAAACTACATAAATGATGTGGTCTTCTGAGGATATTATATCTGGTAGTAAAGGTATCATTCTGTCTACTTTTTAAATGATGTTATTTTTGATCACCCAGTCTAGGTAGCTACCTAGTTTTTCTGCTGTGTAGTGTTTGCTCTCTTGCAACTAATAAGTAGTATGAGGATGGGAAATACTTTTGGACCATGCAAATATTGTTCTCCTTTTCATAAATTCCCCCTAGAGTTAGCATCCATTGATAATGTTTGCCTTTATTCTGATGGTTACAAAATGATGGTTTCCCGTTTCCAGCTTTCCTTTCGCATTTACTGTTGTGGTATTCTGTGAGCAAGAGTTCTCCTTCCTTAGCTATTTATCATTTTATTATCAGTTTGGAGTCATGGGTTATTTCCCCCCAGCACAAATTTATAGTTCATCTAGTTATTTTGGTGCTCAAATTGTCCTAGAGTAAGCCAGTGGAAATCTTTTTCAAGCTGGGCTCTGTGTCATAGGCCTTTTTAACAAAGTACTTTATTACTTTCTGGCATAATAAATGATTTTTTTAGGCTTTACTTTGCATTAAAGATGGTAACTGTAACGGCTAATTTGTACAGGATATCTTGGTCAAGATGAGATTGGGAATTTTGCTGAACAAAATTCAAATGAATTCATTAAATCTGAAACATTTGATATCTTTTTATGTATAGAATTGTTTATTTCTGAATTTAGGCAGTTAAAGTGCCTTATACTTGTCTGTACTTTGGAGATTCTGAGATTATACATGAAATGTAGGGCTAATCATAAGTACTTCAATAAGCAAATAGTTTGAGACTTTAAAATGATTATTAAAAATTTTAGCAACGTGAATCTTAAATTATTAAAAAGATTCCATTATATTTAATTAAAATAGAGTTGTATATCCATAGTAATGGTTGTAAATTACGAAAAGCCGGTAACATTTGGTTATTCCTATTAATTTTAAACTATTAGGAAAGAGCAAAAGAAGCAATGAAATAAATTTAAGAAAAAAAGCCATTTGATGTCTCTGCAAAAATTGTACTCATTTGGTGATTAAAGCTGTTTTATTGATTTCTTTTGTTTACTCTTTTGTATTTAACTTTAAATATTAAGATGTTAAGTTAGTAGAATATAAAGTTTTTGATACTTTCAGCAAAGTTTTAATCTTATTGGTTTCTATGCAAACTAACATGTACTTTTTGAAATTTTGTAGTGGGCAGAAATGGATCTGGAAAAAGTAACTTTTTTTATGGTAGGTATTGTTTTTTAAATTCTAAATATGTTAAGACCTGAGTACCTTCAGGTAATTTATTTTAAAACTTGGTTTTCTGTGGGGCGCCTGTGTGGCTTAGTTGTTAAGCATCTGCTTTCAGCTCAGGTTTCGATCCCAGGGTTCTGGAATTGAGCCCCGCATTGGGCTCCCTGCTTGGCGGGAAGCCTGCTTCTCCCTCTCTCATGCCCCTTGCTTGTGTTCCCTCTCTTGCTGTGTCTCTCTCTGTCAAATAAATAAATAAAATCTTTAAAAAAAATTGGTTTTCTAAAAAAAAATGAAACAAAAATAAAAAATAAAATTTGGTTTTCTGAGGAGTACCTGGCTGGCTTAGTTGGTTAAGTGTCTGGCTCTTGAGCTCAGCTCAGGTCTCAATCTCAGAGTTGTGAATTCAAGCCCCTCATTGCACTCCATGCTAGGTGTGGCAACTACTTAGAAAAATTGGTTTTCTTAGGTTGTGTCTACTTGAAACTCAAACACTTCTTCATACAGGGTTGTAGTTTAGTGTAGATGATTTCGAGTATGATGATATAGTGATCTGAGTTCTCTGTACCTAGTAATTAATTAGCTGAGATACTGGCCAAAACAATCTCTATTCTTTGCACTTTAAAAAGAGGTCTTTGGCCTGCCTATTTTGATGCTTTGTGAGAACCATGAGATAATACAAATGGAAGTGCTTTTTAAACTTGAGTGCGGGCGCCTGGGTGGCTCAGTGGGTTAAAGCCTCTGCCTTCAGCCTGCCTCTCTGCCTACTTGTAATCTCTCTCTCTGTGTGTCAAATAAATAAGTAAAATCTTTAATAAATAAATAAATAAATAAACTTGAGTGCAATATATAAATATTGCAAATGCATATATATATGTAAATGCAATAGAATAGCTAATATTGTTTTGAAAAATGGCTCCTCTTTCTGTTCCATTTATTTATTTATTTTTAAAGTACGCTTTGCATGCAATCTAGGGCTCGAACTCATGACCCCAAGATCAAGAGTCACATGCTCTACTGACTAAGCCAGTTAGGCACTCCTCTTTTACATCTTCTAAAGAAATGCTTTCTTTTTTTTTTTTAAGATGTATTTATTTATTTATTTGACAGAGAGAGAGAGATCACAAGTAGGCAGAGAGACAGGCAGAGAGAGAGGAGGAAGCAGGCTCCCCACTGAGCAGAGAGCCCGATGTGGGCTTCGATCCCAAGACCCTGAGATCATGACCTGAGCCGAAAGCAGAGGCTTTAACCCACTGAGCCACCCAGGCGCCCTAAAGAAATGCTTTCTAAATCTTTTTTTTTTTAAGGATGGAGGGGTATAAAAAATTCAGATTCAACACAGACTGTTGTCAATTTGCAGATAGTTAAATACCTTTGAAAATTCTAAGGATAAAGTACATTTAAGTGGGGCACCTGGTGGCTCAGTCAGTTAAGCGTCCCACTCTTGGTTTCAGCCCAGGTCATGATCTCCGGGGTTGTGGGGTCAGGCCCCCCAGTTGGGCTCTGCACTCAGCGCAGAGTCTGCTTAAGACTCTCCCTGTCTTTCTACACCACTCTCTCATTCTCTCTCACTCGCTCTCAAATCTTTATTTTTTTTAAAGATTTATTTATTTATTTGACAGGGAGAGATCACAAGTAGACAAGCAGGCAGAGAGAGAGAAGAAAGCAGGCTCTCCGTTGAGCAAGAGCCCGATGCGGGCTTCAATTCCAGGACCCTGAGATCATGACCTGAGCCAAAGGCAGAGGCTTTAACCCACTGAGCCACCCAGGCGCCCTTTCTCAAATCTTTAAAAAAATGAAATTAAGTATAATAATGCCTCTGTTAACAAATTCTTCAGAGAGAGAAAACATTTTAACAGTTTTGGACTATACAAGAAGTAAGTTGAAAAAATTTTGAACCTCTTAGTTGAGTAGTGCTTGAGGAAAAGCAGGGGTCTTAGTAAGAACAAAGGTTCTGTCCCTTCTGTGCTCACAAAACAGTAGCCCTTCAGTGGTTGTAATTTGTTGATGGTAAGAGAGTGGGATTGCAGTAGAAGTACTTTGTGATCTCCAGGGGGCTGAAGGTAACTTGAACCTGTCCCCCCAAGGTGATTGTAAAAGATAAACCACTCTACGTCCACCCTCAGCATACACATTTCATACATGCACACTCAACTCTTAGAATGTCAGAGGTCTCCTGGGTCGACTGGAAACAGGACAGCTGAGTAGAGTTTCATTTCTAGGGCTGGGTGGTCCAGTTAGGTACCCTTTGTGGAAGCAGGAATGGCTGCTTATAGCAGATAAGGGCAGTGCAAGCATTGAAGTAGAAGGTGGGAATCTGAAATATGTCCCTGTATTTCCCACTTAGTTCTATTTTTTTTTTTTTACCAGAAGTATCCAGTTAAGGATATTGTAGGAATATATCCTATTTTATTAATAAATATTTTTATGTATATTATTTATATCTAGTGGGTAAAAACAAAAGTGTTAACCACTCAGTGTATACTTTGATCAAGAGGTAGACTTTAGTTTGCATGTCTCTGTTACCTTCGTGTTGTTCTCTTTTTCTTCCCTTAAATGTTTCAGTGGAAACTTCTTAGTATTTTTCTTACCATTTCCAAGCTAATTAGTCTGAAATACAGGCAGATATTCTGCATATATGGAATAATCTATTTTATCTGCCTTGTTCATTACCTGGTAGAAGGTATGGGAGGTATAAATAAGGCATAGGTCTTTTTTTAGACTGTACTAATAGTTATGTTTTTGTATTTTTAGCAATTCAGTTTGTTCTTAGTGATGAATTCAGTCATCTTCGTCCAGAACAGCGATTGGCTTTGTTGCATGTGAGTGAAATTGCTTTGAGATGTTACTGATATTATGTATTTTTTAAACTACATAGTTGATTCTGGTAAATAAAATCATTTGTTCAAGCTTCAGATCTTTTATAAATATGATACAGTATCTCTTAAGTGTGTTAATTCTGCTGTGGAATTTAGTCTCCTATATTAATGCATGATAAAGTTCTAATTTGTATATAATGGTAAGAAAATTGTAGGATTTTTCTATAGATGGGTATGTCTTTATTAAGAGTATGGCCTGGTAATGCTCAGAAGCAGATTTGCTGAGGAGAAAAAAAGTTTGAGATTGGAAATTAGGAACTTTGAGACTTAGAACCAGAAGTTATTGGGAGCATGGAGAAGCAATAATTGCAAACTAAACAACATACTTTTTCTATATTTGGCCATATATGTAAATTAAATGGTAACAGCATTTTCCAGTATGAAAGGTAAGTATATTTGTAGTAAATAAAATTGTTAGAATTTTTCATTGAATAATTATGAATAATGAACTAAAGAAATTTCAGGATAAAAAATTACAAAAGGCTATAATAAAATGATAAAATTTCTTTTTGGTTTGAATGTGGCTTATAATTAGTTTTAAGGCCAGAAAGTGAAATCCTGACTATATCTCAATAGAGTCTTTCACAGTTAGGGAGGTGTTTTGGTTGTTTTTGTGTTTTAACCATTATCTTTTCTTTTGTCCTCTTAAGTTTGAATTTCTAGCCTGGTAATCAAAACTGGTTTCCTGTAGATGATTTTTTTTTTTAGGTTTCTAAGATTGGCATTGAAAGAATAACCTCTTTAGGGTATCGTTCTTTTTTTTTTTCTTTTTTTTTTTTTTTTAGGTATCATTGTGTTGAATCGCTATGTAGTAACAGTTTCTAAACTCTGGAAATTCTCTGGACTTGGTATAGAAATAGCTGGGTCATAAATTGGTCTGTATGTGACACATGTTAAATGTGCATCTTGTCATGGCAGATTTAAGATGATGTAGCATATTGCAAATTGTTTTAAAAAGTTGAATTCCAGTAATTATGTAATTTGTTAGAATTCCTTTACAGCATTAAATGAGTCTATAAGAGAAAAGCCTCAGAGTGTTGTAGATATTAGCAAATAAGTAGAATTAGGTGGGCATGGGGGTCTTATGTTCTAAAAAAGTGGTCTTCAGAACAAGACCTAACTACATCTGGCTTTGCTATCTCTTGTATAGTTCTCAGGTATTTAGTTAGAATCTAAAGCCATTTGGTTGAGAAGTATTGTTATCCTAATCCAGTGTCTTTGCTCTTTGTCTTGTGTTTGACAAGAAGGATATATTCTAGTCTGATAGAAATTTTTCTCCACTGGATTAGGCTTGTTACCATGCACTAAATTTTAAAGGTATTTAAAGGAAAAAAAAAAGATAAAGAATGTGAAAATACCACTTAAATGACAGATTTATTTTTTGGATGTTTTAGGAGGGTACTGGTCCTCGTGTCATTTCTGCTTTTGTGGAGATTATTTTTGATAATTCAGACAACCGGTTGCCAGTGAGTAATGGTTTTTTTCCCCCAGTAATAATGTTGAGAATTTTATTGTTGCAGCTGATTTTCTTCCAAGCTTTGAAACATTTACAGCTGTACTTAAGCTCTTATAATTTAGTTTATGTTAAAATAGCTATGCAGTTTACATATTAATTTTGTCTTAAAGTTATAATGAACATTCTAGTAAACAAGGGGGGATGTATAAGCTGTTTTGAAAAATGTTTTTGTCCTAGGAATTGATAGCCATAGCATATCTTTAGAGAGAATTGAAGTTTCAAAATAATTGTTATGGTTAGGGATTCTAGAATGACCTTATTAACTAAAAAGTTTCCCACTTTTATTGTGAAAATAATTTTGGGCTTTTACATTTTTTCTTAGATCGATAAAGAAGAAGTTTCACTTAGAAGAGTTATTGGTGCCAAAAAGGATCAGTATTTCCTAGACAAGAAAATGGTCACGTAAGCATTATCTTTGTTTTAATTTCTTTACAAAGAGTAAAAGTACTTTACTTACTTCATTATAAGGGTTATATATGCCTTGTGTTCTACAAACCAGTATTTAGAGCATTAACATAAGAATCAGGATTCTCAGGGCACTTGGGTGGTTGGGCATCTGCCTTTGGGTCAGGTCATGATCCCAGGACCCTGGGATTGAGCCCCACATTGGGCTCTCTGCCCAGCAAGGTGCCTGCTTCCCCATCTTTCTCTGCTTTACTTGTGCTCTTTGTCTCTCTCTCTCTGTCATATAGATAAAATCTTGGGGGGGGAAGAATCAGGATTCTCTGAGGCTGGTAAAATAGATGGTTCAATGACTGTAGTCACTCGTGTTCCTTAACCCAGGAGTTAGCCTACATTTTTTTGCTTATTGTTGGGTTATTTATCTGAAAAAAATGTTTTCAATGTTTATTAACAGGAAAAATGATGTGATGAATCTCCTTGAAAGTGCTGGTTTTTCTCGAAGCAATCCTTATTACATTGTAAAACAAGGAAAGGTAAAAAAATTGTATGTCCTTTTTTTATAGAATTTATTTTCTGAGTATATTCACTTGAATGATGAACTTAGCTTATTGATTTTAGTGGATAAGTTGAAGTAAAATGGACCTTACTGTCTTTTGTTTTCATTGATTTATTTTGTATTGATGTTAGTGTTGCCTTTTATATGGCCATAAGGTACAAAGTAGATCTGTTGTGTAAAAGTGGGATAGAATCATTTCTTTACTTTTTTTTTTAAAAGATTTTATTTATTTATTTGACACACACACAGAGATTACAAATAGGCAGAGAGGCAGGCAGAGAGAGAGGAGGAAGCAGGCTCCCCACTGAGCAGGGAGCCCGATGGGGGGCTCAATCTCAGGACCCCGAGATCATGACCTGAGCTTTAGGCGGAGGCTTTAACCTGCTGAGCCACCCAGGCACCCCACGGGATAGGATCATTTCAACAGTTGGTAGGTCTTGTCTTCTTAGTGACCTGTATCACTTAATAAGATGTCCTGTACTGGAACACATTTTTGGTTTATGAAAGTCACAATGATCATATTTAAGAACATTATAGAGGGGTGTTGGTGGCTCAACTGGCTAAGCGTACAACTCTTAATGTCAGCTCAGGTCTTGATCTCAGGGTTGTGAGTTCAAGCCCTGCATTGGGCTCCATGCTGGGCATGAAGCCTAACTTAAAAAAAAAAATACTATAGAAATTCTATAAAAATAACATTTGAAAATAATTACTTCCTAAAATTAATGCTCTGTTACTTAATATATCACAGAGCTAAAATGATTAGAAAGCTTACATTGCCAGAAATCTACTATAATGCCACATATTATTTTTTCTTGTAGAGACTATAGTTTTTATAGTTTTTATTAGCTACATACTTTCTCCTGTTTCTTCATACACTTTAAACTATATCTAAGATAATTTCTTTTTTAAGAACATATCCTGCAGTGTTCTCATAGTTTGTTGTAGTATATTTTTGGACTAGGGGAAAGTTCTTTTTAAATGTCCACTTATTTCATATTGGAGGATTTTTATTTTATTTTATTTTTATTTTTTTCACTTTTTATTTTTTATTTATTTGACACAGAGAGAGAGAGATCACAAGTAGGTGGAGAGGCAGGCAGAGAGAGAGGAGGAAGCAGGCTCCCTGCCGAGCAGAGAGCCCGATGCGGGCCTCGATCCCAGGACCCTGAGATCATGACCTGAGCCGAAGGCAGAGGCTTTAACCCACTGAGCCACCCAGGCGCCTCATATTGGAGGATTTTTAGATATGCGTTGGAAAGTTAGCATGTGGGAGAAGTGATTAGAAAGAGTATGGTGTTTCACATTTGGGAAATTCAGAATAAGTATTTGAAAAGACCAGCTTTATAAGCAAGGAATTTCTTTAAATGGAGGCTGATTATGAGAGCCCATTTATTTGGGTCTTCCCTACACACATACAGATAAGCCCCTATACTTCGTTTCAGTTACTGCTTATATGTCATTTCACATAAGCCATCTATGACTTATCTAAACTAAAAGAGCATTGCCTTTACCCCAGCCCTACATGTTTTCTCTGTTCCATTTTTTTCCTTCATAACAGTTATACTGTATTGGTATACTTATTTCCTGTCGTCTTCCACTAGAATATAAGTTCCATGAGGGGAAGACCGTTTCTGTTTTGTTAATTGCTGTTTTCCTAGTGCCCAGAAGAGTGGAATATATGTTGTAAGCATTTGTTAAATATTTTTTAAGTGAGTAAGTTGAATGACCATGCATAATTGGGGTAATCAGGAATAAGGATCTGAAGGGGGGTGGCTTAGTCAGTTGAGTGCCAACTTTTTTTTTTTTTTTTAAGACTTATTTATTTATTTGACACAGAGAGAGAGATCACAAGTAGGCAGAGAGGCAGGCAGAGAAAGCAGGTTCCCTGCTGAGCAGAGAGCCCGATCGATGCGGGCCTCGATCCCAGGACCCTGAGATCATGACCTGAGCCGAAAGCAGAGGCTTTAACCCACTGAGCCACCCAGGCGCCCTTGAGTGCCAACTCTTAATTTCAGTTTGCATCATGATCTCCAGATCCTGAGATTGGGCCCTGAGTCAGGCTCCGTGTTTGCTGGGAAGTCAGCTTGGCGATTCTCTCTCCCTCTTTCCTGCCCCCCACCACCTCCTCAAGTGTGCATGCTCACACTCTCTCTCTGACATGAATAAAGGGGGATTTTTTTTTTTAAGATTTATTTGTTTATTTGACACACACACACACACAGAGATCACAAGGAGGCAGAGAGGCAGGCAGAGAGAGAGGAGGAAGCAGGCTCCCTGCCGAGCAGAGAGCCCGATGTGGGCCTCGATCCCAGGACCCTGAGATCATGACCTGAGCTGAAGGCAGAGGCTTTAACCCACTGAGCCACCCAGGCACCGGATGTGCATACTTTTGATAGACCATGTTTTCTTAGTTCAGAGCCGATTCTCTTTTTTTATGTAAAAGTGTTAGAGTAACTCACTTCACTTTTTTAATGCAGTGAGAGCATTTTTTGCCTTTAGTGGTTAGTTTTATTTTTATGAATATGGTAAACTCACGCTTGTTTAAAATTGCATGGCACTTAGTTTGTACCACTTTTGCTGGTTTTTTGCATATGTATTTTTTCAAGATTTTATTTATTTATTTTAGAGAGCATGCTCAAGCAGGGAAAGGTGCAGAGGGAGAGAGAATCTCAAGCAGACAGGGCTCGATCTCATGATTCTGAGAGCACAACATGAGCCAAAACCAAGAGTTGGATACTCAACTGACTGAGCCATCTGGGTGCCCTGCCATCTATTTTTAAATAAGATTTTAAAAATGCTTTTGCTTATTTTATTTAATGGTCACTACACTACCCCTGTTAGACAGTTATTTTTATTTGTCTGTTTTTAAAGCATACCATTTTTGGGGTACCTGGATGACTCAGTAGAGCATGTGACTCTTGGAGTTGTGAGTTTAAGCCCCATGTTGGGTATAGAGTTTACTTTAGTAATAATAATGCATATATATACATATATATATGTTTTTAAGATTCTGTTTTAGAGAGAGTGCACACAGTTGGGGGCAGGGGCAGAGGGAGAGAATCTTAAGCAGACTCTGCACTGAGCGTGGAAACCGATGCAGATCCAAGATGGGCTTGATCTCACAACCCCGAGATCATGACCCGAGCTAAAACAGGATTGGACACTCAACCAACTGAGTCACCCAGGTACTCCTGTTATATTTTTAATAGTATCATTATAGCCTTTTAAAACTATAGAGTGAGGGCGCCTGGGTGGCTCAGTGGGTTAAAGCCTCTGCCTTCAGCTCAGGTCATGATCTCAGGGTCCTGGGATTGAGGCCCACATCGGGCTTTCTGCTCGGCAGGGAGCCTGCTTCCTCCTCTCTCTCTGCCTGCCTCTCTGCCTACTTGTAATCTCTCTCTGTCAAATAAATAAATAAAATCTTTTTAAAAAAATAAAAAAAACAAAACTATAGAGTGATAGTTTCCCTCTTGTAAAAATACTTTGTTCTTTCAAAATGGAGTACATCTTTTATACCTTATGATGTTAACTAAGAGAAAGTATGGTGATGGGATGTTCTTCCTTCATTTTTTTTTTTTTAAAGATTTTATTTATTTGTTAGAGAGACAGAGAGCACAAGCAGGCAGAGTGGCAGGCAGAGGCAGAGGAAGAAGCAGGCTCCCCACTGAGCAAGGAGCCCAGTGTGGGACTCGATCCCAGGACCCTGGGATCATGACCCGAGCCGAAGGCTGAGGCTTAACTCACTGAGCCACCCAGGTGTCTCCCTTCATTTTTAATTTAGAGTTTCATTCATAAATTAGATTGATGAATGTATCAATTCTATTTGGATTTTCATTTGATAAATTTCATTTAAGTAAAGGACATACAGGTGTGTAGGTATATTCACTTCACAAATTACATTCTTGAAGTGATATTCAAAACTTAGCATGTGAATACTCTTTCAGAGTAGAGTTTTTAAAGACCAGTCTGTAGCTACATAATAATTATTTTTCTAAAATTTGTAGATCAACCAGATGGCCACAGCACCAGATTCTCAGAGACTAAAACTATTAAGAGAAGTAGCTGGTACTAGAGTATATGATGAACGAAAAGAAGAAAGCATATCTTTAATGAAAGAAACAGGTAAAGAGCTGTGATTCTGCCTTATTTTATGAATTACATTTTCATTGTGTTATTATAGTTGAAAGGGCTTCTATCTGTTCTCAGGAGTATACTGTTTGATAATTTGCCTATATACTGAATGGAGAGAAAGTTCATGACATTTTAAGTTTTGAGATTCAAGTAATTTCTCTCTTTAAATAAAGAATTGCTGTTAGATAATAATGCTTTTGTAGGTCAACTATTTTGTGCCTCTACTGTCCTTATTGTTAGTGAGGATAACAGATTTGGATGCAATCCTCAAAAAAAATTGCTGGGAGTATCAGCGGCATTAGGTTTTAAGTTGTTTAGGAGCAAGTAAATGGAAAACTTCTTATCTTCCTTAGTACATGTATTATGGAAACCCTACTTTGCTTTTCAAGTGCTATGTTCTGTCATATCTTAGAATCTGACAGTCTTGAGTTCAAAATATGACTAATAATTAACTGACACTGTGACTTTAGACTTGCTCTCTCTGATCTAAATAAAACCTCTCCATCTATAAAATTCTTTTTCATAGTTTATGGTGGTGAGTAGAGAAGCAGAGCAGCACCACGATTCGAATATAGTGGGTGTTCAATATATGGCCATTATAGATAATGCCATTATTATAAAAGTTGAAAATCAGTGACACCAATGATATTAGTAGGGTTTTGTTTTGTTTTTTTTTTTTTGTTTTGTTTTTAAGATTTTTTATTTATTTATTTGACAGAGAGAGAGAGATTACAAATAGGNTTTTTTTTGTTTTGTTTTTAAGATTTTTTATTTATTTATTTGACAGAGAGAGAGAGATTACAAATAGGCAGAGAGGCAGGCAGAGAAACAGAGAGAGGAGGAAGCAGGCTCCCTGCTGAGCAGAGAGCCCGATGCGGGCCTCGATCCCACGACGCTGAGATCATGACCTGAGCCGAAAGCAGAGGCTTTAACCCACTGAGCCACCCAGGCGCCCTGGTTTTTTTTTTAATATTGTGGGAAGGCATAGTTAAAGAAGTTTAAACTGAGACCCTTGGGCGCCTGGGTGGCTCAGTGGGTTAAAGCCGCTGCCTTCGGCTCAGGTCATGATCCCAGGGTCCTGGGATCGAGGCCCACATCGGGCTCTCTGCTCGGCGGGGAGCCTGCTTCCTCCTCTCTCCTTTCTCTCTGCCTGCCTCTCTGCCTACTTGTGATCTCTCTCTCTGTGTCAAATGAATAAATAAAAAATCTTTAAAAAAAAAAAAAAAAAAAACTGAGACCCTTACCACATATAAGAATTAGTGAATGCTGGTTCAAAAAGATATATACACCTGTATGTTCATTATGGTGTTACTTAACAGTAGCCAAGAGGTAGAAGCAACCTAAGTGTCCATCAGTAGATGAATGGATAAAGAAGATGTGATATATGTATACAGTGGAATATTAGCCACTTTTTAAAAAAATGAGGTCTTGCCATTTGTGACAACATGGATGAACCTAGAGGGTATTATGCTAATGAAGTAAGTCAGAGAAAGGCAAATACATGATTTCACTAATATTTGGAATCTAAAAAAACCAAGCAAACAAAACATTCATAAATACAGAGAACAAACTAGTAGTTGCCAGGATGGTGGTACATGGGGGAAGATGAGTAAAATAGGTAAAGGGGATTAAGAGGAAAAACTTTCAGTTATAAAGTAAGTCACAGAGATGAAAAGTACAGTATAGGGAATATAGTCCATGATACTGTAATAATGTTGTCTGATGATAGATGGTAACTACAGTTATCATGAGCATTGTGAGCATTGTGTAATGTATTGAATTATAGAATCACTGTATTATGTACCTGAAACTGATACAGCATTGTATATGAACGAAAATAATAAAGACTTAAAACATGTCATCATGTGTAACGTTGTTCTCTGATGCTTTTCGTAATAGAGCATTTTGTCATTTTACTTTCTTAGGTTTGGTTACCACATACTATCCTATAATGCTGTAGTTCTTAAGATTGATTTTAACTCATGGTATATTTGAGAATAGATATTATTTACATAAAAATTTTATTCAACTGCTTCACCCCTCTCTCTTCTTTTTAAGAGGGCAAACGGGAAAAAATCAATGAGTTGTTAAAATACATTGAAGAGAGATTACATACCTTAGAAGAAGAAAAGGAAGAACTAGCTCAGTATCAAAAGTGGGATAAAATGAGACGAGCCCTGGAATATACCATTTACAACCAGGAACTTAATGAGACTCGTGCTAAACTTGATGAGGTAAAAGAATTTTGTTACTTAAATTCAGAGTGATTTTATTTAATGAACATGTTAAGCTCATTCTATATTTATACTTTGATGTTTTAGATGGAAACTTAAAAAAAAATTTTAAACCTCTTAAATCAGGTCAGTAAATTTGTTCTTTCAGTATATTCCAAGGAAAAATGCTTACACCTATAAGGTCCTTGCTATAGTTTTATCTGAAATGTAATCAGGTGGTGGTGCAAGGCAAACCAGAATGAAGGAAACCACCTTTAAAAGCTCATGAAGAGGGATGCCTGGGTGGCTCAGTTGGTTAAGCAGCTGCCTTCGGCTCAGGTTATGATCCCAGAGTCCTGGGATTGAGTCCCGCATTGGGCTCCTTGCTTGGCAGGGAGCCTGCTTCTCCCTCTGCCTCTGCCTGCCACTCTTCCTGCTTGTGCGCGCTCGCTCGCTCTCTCTCTCTGAAAAATAAAATTTAAAATAAAAGCTCATGAAGGGGTACCTGGCTGGCTCAGTCAGGGGACCATGGGACTCTATATCAAGCCCCACATTGGGGGTGGAGTTTACCTACTAATAAAAAAAAAGCTTCATGAATTTTTTTTCTTGGGTTTTTATTTTTTAAAGATTTTATTTATTTACTTGACAGAGAAAGACACCGAGAGAGGGAACACAAGCAGGGGAACCATGGGAGAGGGAGAAGCATGCTTTCTGTTGAGCAGGGAGCCCGGTGCAGGGCTTGGTCATGATCTGAACAACTGAGCCACCAAGGTGCCCCTTTCTTGGCTTTTTAAGATGTATTTTGTAATTAACATTGCTGACCTTTCATCTAAAAATTTGTTTTAGGTATTACTTAAAACTGAAGGAGCTTTTTACTTAAAAATCACTAAAAATTAAAGCAAAAACAAAAACTTCAGGTGAATGATTTTGTTTTAGCAGGTATAAGAGGTATTTTACAATTTTACTACATGTTATGAAGTATTAAACAAAATATGAGTTAGAAATTACAGCTTTTTGTTCCCCCCAGCTTTCTGCTAAACGAGAGACTAGTGGAGAAAAATCCAGACAATTAAGAGATGCCCAGCAGGATGCAAGAGATAAGATGGAGGTAAGATTATAAAATAGGCTTAGGTTAATTTACACTTTTTGACCCCAGTAAATCCTTTTGTACCAGGATTATGGAATGGTAACTTCAGATGGGTGTCATTGGGATTGAGTATTGGAAAGAAAGACTAGTACTGAAAATATAAATGAAGGGAAAAGGGGCAGGCCTAATGGTGTAAAAACTCTGCTTTTGTACTTTTAATTGTCTGACTTATTTCCCTTTCATACTTTTTGACTAGGATATTGAGCGCCAAGTTAGAGAACTGAAAACAAAAATTTCAGCTATGAAAGAAGAAAAGGAGCAACTCAGTGCTGAAAGACAAGAGCAAATTAAGCAGAGAACTAAGTTGGAGCTTAAAGCCAAGGATTTACAAGATGAATTGGCAGGCAATAGTGAACAAAGGGTAAGTTAAAATGCTAAAGGTGAAAGACATAAATGTTCAGTTGAGTAGGAATTGAGGAAGACCATCCTTTCTGTGACGGGGGTGCATGCTTAAATTTTTGTAAAAGATCTGGCACATTAAAATAATTCCCACTTAAGTAGCAACTCAGTACTGTCTCCCTTGTTTTTTTTTTTTTTTTAAAGATTTTATTTATTCATTTGACACAGAGAGATTACAAGTAGGCAGAGAGGCAGGCAGAGAGAGAGGAGAGAGGAGGAAGCAGGCTCCCTGCTGAGCAGAGAGCCCGATGTGGGCCTCGATCCCAGGACCCTGGGATCATGACCTGAGCCAAAGGCAGCGGCTTTAACCCACTGAGCCACCCAGGCGCCCTCCCTTGTTTCTTTTATTTAAAAATTAATATTGTGTTGCAGGATTAGTTTTTTCATGAATTTTTTCCGTGAGAAAATATTTTATGCTATACTTAAAATTAAGCAGAAATTTTTAAGGTTGCATTTTTACTTATCCCGCTTTATTTACAGAAACGCTTATTAAAAGAGAGGCAGAAGCTGCTTGAAAAAATAGAAGAAAAACAGAAAGAACTGGCAGAAACAGAGCCTAAATTCAACAGTGTGAAAGAAAAAGAAGAGCGAGGAATTGCTAGGTCTGGGATTTCTTTATTTTTTATTTTTTTTTATTATTTGCCCCAGGGGTACATGTGAATCATCAGGCTTACACCTTTCACAGCACTCACCATAGCACAAACCCTCCCCAATGTCCACAACCCATCCACCCTATCCCTACCCTCCCACCCCCCAGTAACCCTCAGTTTGTTTTGTGAGATTAAGTCTCTTATGGTTTTGGAGTCTGGGATTTCTTTCACCAACACTTCTTTCTACAGAGTTCCTCTGTGAAAGCTAAATAGGCGTTAAGAAGACACACTAAGGGCAAAAGTTAAATCCAATTTCAAATTAATAGCCTGTGTTAAATAGCTACTGTGGGCCAAGTGTTATTGTATACCTATCACATATGTTTTTTTCACTCAGCAACCCTAAGAGATTCACATTATTTTCACTGTTAGGTTTAACAAATTTGAGGTTCTGGGAGGTTAAATAACTTGCTGGGCTGGGATGTTGTTGGGCTTTTTAAAACATGAATGATTGTTTCTTTTTTTGTTTTGTTTTTTACCCATGTGAGTTTTTTACCCATATGACATCTTACTCTGTTTCATCTGATTTCCTTTTCTCATTGCTGTTTCAGCATTAGACATTTTAGTATCTTTCTGTAGATTGAACATGCCAACTTTTGCTGATTTCATGGTTTGGTGCATTATGTTTTTATGCCACCAATTCTTGTTTTAGTGAATTATCTATTTTCTTTGCCACTTTTTTCTGATTTTTTTCTTATTGTTTGATAGGGTTGTCTGTAATCTGTATTTGTTCTAGTATTCTATGTATTGTAAATATTTTCTTTGTTTTTCTCTTGCCTTTTAACCTTGATAGTGTCTTTTATTACAAGGAATTGGAAATGTTTATATAGTTAAATATAGCTTGAAAATTTCTGAGGTAGGATATTAGAACTGGTTCTAGCTTTATTGACTAACCCAGACCTGGAGTAAAGACATTGTCTGCCTGAAATCCTTAGGATATGGGCTGTTTCACATGACTTGAAATTTTCAAAACGAGATTTATATTAAATAGTACTATTCCAAGGTGCTTTATGAGATACCAGTTACTTTTACTATTTTTTCTGTGGAATTTTGAAAATAGCTATTATCTATGTGCTCTTGACTTTGATTGCAGTTAAACTTGCTTATTTTCTGGTCTCCTTTTTAATCCATTCTTTTCTTCTGTCTTGTATAGATTGGCCCAAGCTACCCAGGAGAGAACAGATCTTTATGCAAAGCAGGGTCGAGGAAGCCAGTTTACATCAAAAGAAGAAAGGGATAAGTGGATTAAAAAGGAACTCAAGTCTTTAGATCAGGCTATTAATGACAAAAAAAGACAGATTGCTGCTATACATAAGGATTTGGAGGACACTGAGGCAAATAAAGAGAAAAACCTGGAGCAGTATAATGTAAGAACTTTTATAGCTGCTTTGTGAAAATCTTTCAAAAGATACGCACATTTTACCTATTTAAGTAAAAAAAAAAAAGATAAGTGTATGCTTATGTACCAGTCTTAAGAACCATTTTTTTAGAGCAGTTTTGGTTTCACAGCAAGATTGGGAGGAAGGTACAGAGGTTTCCCATATACCTCCTACCCCCACAAATGCTTAACCTCCCCCATTATCAACACCCCCCACCAGAGTACATACCAGTCTTTTCACACAGAGCCCAAGATGTTTCTTTTGAGTATGAGTAGTGATTGGGACTTCCAGAGAACTTTTTTATTATGAGCCACACATATAAATATAGTTTTCCTTAAAGCTGGATGAGAACAGAATTCAGAATTCAATCTAGGATCATGTTTTGCATTTAGTTGTCTTATTTCTGTTATCTTTAGTAATCTGGGTCAGTTTCCTAGTCTTTAACTTTGTGATTTGACATTTTGAATTACTATATTTTGTTGTAAAGTACATATAACATATTAATATGTGCTTTTATGTATTATTTCTCCCTGATCTTTTAGAGTTGATTTCCCCATTTAATTCAGTTTTTAGTGAGTCACCTTTGAGTGTATCCAAAACTAAATCAAGTTTTTAGAGAAAACAGCTCTTTCCTTTGTCTTCATATTTGCTTAATATTTAATGTAATCATAGCATGAACAAAAAATGAAAACATAGTGGGGAGCAAACCCAACTGCCTCTGTAATCATAAATAACTGGTAGAAAAGTGACCAGGAGTAATAGGCAGTTGCCTCCTAGCCTCTGGAGTCCAGTGTGCTTTGGTCAGGGTAATTTATGGAGAGCATGGAAAACATAGGTTGATTCCAGGTGGTTATTTGGAAATTAATTAATACAGTTTCAGCTGTGATAGCTACATGTCCTTTCCTGAAAGAAAGAAAATGTATTTGTCATGAGTTCATGGAAACAACCTCAACAAATACTCCTTTTGAAACAGCCTGGTGATGAGCCAAGATTTTTCAGTGGAGTTTTTATTCATTCTTTCTCAAGTTTGAACTTCATTATATTTTGCAGTATTTCAGCTACACCTTCCACTGCTGAAGTCTATCCTTTATACTGGATAGAGATGATTTTATAGTACTGATTGAATTATGTAGAATGGCCTTTTGCTTCTTCGTATAATTCTCAATCTACTGTATGTGTATAGAGGGAGTGGTGTGAAAACTATTGACTGCAGTATTTTGAGCATTTGTGAATGTATTTTTTTCTAATAAAATTCTAGTAGAAAGGCTTATTAGATCATTAGCAAATTCTATTTTAGCAGTATTTTTTTAGAGTAATTCATTTTATGGTTTGTTTTTTTCTTAATGTGCTCTTTTGCATAAAGATATTTTTAAAAAGTTAGAATTGGATTTTTAACAGCTTCATTAAGGTACAATTGATATACAGTAAATTGCATGTGTTTAAAATGTCTTATTTGATAAGTTTTGACATATGAATACATCTTTGAAATCATCACCACAGTTAAGATGATAAGCCTGTTCATCTCCCCAAAATGTTTCCCCTTCCTTCTTGCCCTGCTATTCCCTAGCAACTGCTGATGTTGCTCTTACTATGGATTAGTTTGCATGAAATTGGATTTTAAGTTTAAATTATTTTTATTTCCATAGAAACTGGATCAGGATCTTAATGAAGTCAAAGCTCGAGTTGAAGAACTGGACAGAAAATACTACGAAGTAAAAAATAAGAAAGATGAATTACAAAGTGAAAGAAAGTTCGTATAGACTAAAATATGCCTTAATTTTTTGAGTAACACTAATTACTGGCTGTTAAATGGTCTTTAAGTTACAAAAATGAGCTAGGGGTTCCTCGCTGGTCAGTTGATGGAGCATATGTGACTCTTGATTTTGGGGTTGTGAGTTCAAGCTCCACTTTGGGTGTAGAGCTTACTTAAAAAAATCTTGGGGTACCTAGGTGGCTCAGTTGGTTAAGCATCTACTTTTGGCTCAGGTCATGATCCCAGTATCTTGGGATCGAGCCCCAGGTTGGGCTTCCTGCTCAGTAGGAAGGTCTGCTTCATACACATACCCACCCCCCCCATACCCTGGGGGTCCTGCTACACACACACACACACACACACTCCATACCCTGAGGGGTCTGCTACACCCACACTCACCCATACCCCAGGGGGGTCTGCTACACACACACACACCCATACCCCGGTTGTGCGCATGCTCTCTCTCCCACTCAAATCTTTTTAAAAATCTTAAAAAGTTAAAAATGAACTATTCAGGTTTGATATTTTTTTCAGTATTTCATCCTAAGTTATATACTGTTGGTGCATCTTAATGTTTTTAAAATTAAAGACTATAATTTTTATTGATTAGTTACTTGTGGAGAGAGGAGAATGCAGAACAGCAAGCACTTGCTGCTAAAAGAGAAGATCTTGAAAAGAAACAGCAACTTCTTAGAGCAGCAACAGGAAAGGTGAGCAGGTTCTTTTCATTACTTCAGTTTACATTGAGCCAATTACTACGCAAGAGTTTGTTAGTTTCCAAGCTGTAAGTCCGTGGTTCCAGGTGATAAATAAGAATGCAAATCACTTGTCCTATAAATTTGAAATGATGGGTCTTGTTTAAGCAGCCTTTACTATGACCCATGCATTAATGATAGCACTTTTAATTTTTAGATGAAGAGTCCCATTTTTAATGTTAGCGTCAGAAGACAACCCATAATAAAGTTTCATGTAGTTTGCATTTTTCAAGGGGGTGATGTGGCATTGGGGAGGGTGTCTAATCTCTGAAGTATTTTTTAATGTATAGAGTAATGGGTTTGTTTCTTACCAGCAGGAGTGCCACTGGAAATATTATTTTAATATTTTTCACCTCTGACAATTTAACAGGCTATTTTAAATGGAATAGACAGCATAAACAAAGTACTGGACCACTTTCGTAGGAAAGGAATAAACCAGCATGTTCAAAATGGCTATCATGGCATCGTGATGAATAATTTCGAATGTGAGCCTGCTTTCTACACATGCGTGGAAGTCACTGCTGGCAACAGGTAAAGTTTTTGATTGATACTTTGAATTTTTAAAGGAGAGAAGGAATAAGAATTAGAAGCAGATTTTTGTAATTTTAGTACAATCTATCCCATTACCTTTTATCTTAGTTGCTTATTTAATTTTTTAAAGATGTACATGTTAAGTATTCCTAATTGTAGAAGCTAGAACTATCCCTTTTGGGGCTTCCTCTCCCTCCCCCCATTGGAATTTTCTAAGTAGTTTCCCTCCCACCCTACCCCAGTACAAATTGGATTGCACAGGAAAAAAAGTGAATTATTTGCCTAAATGTTTATAGCACTTTAAAGTCTAGCAATAAAGATGTGTCTTGTTTTGTTTACATGCAGGTTATTTTATCATATTGTTGATTCAGATGAAGTCAGCACAAAGATTTTGATGGAGTTTAATAAAATGAATCTTCCTGGAGAGGTCACTTTTCTTCCTCTTAACAAGTTAGATGTCAGGGATACTGCCTATCCGGAAACCAATGTGAGTTCGTGTGTGTGAAGGTCTGTCTGTCTTTCAGTAAGTTATTTCTTCTCATGGTTAGCACATGCTAGTGCACAGGTACTGTGTGTTAGGATTCACTGGTCTGTGAGATAAACTTCTCTTACTGCATAGTCACTACTGGGTAGGGATGAGAAGGGTCACAGCTAACACATGAAACAAATTGCAAATGTGTCAAGTGTTAAAATACGTAAGTACAGGATACTTTGAGAGATTATCCTAGGGTGACAAAAATGAGAAGAAATCCCTGAGGAACTGTCATTTGAAGTGAATGTTTTTTAAGTTTTTTAAATATACTTTTTAAATGGCTTATAAATTTAAAAAAATGTCTAGCAAGATGCTAGGCCCTAAAAACAATGTAGCTTTTGTTACTTGCTGGTATATGTTTAAATGAATTAAAAACGTTCTCAGAAAATGTTCTTGAGAAATATGTAATTGCTTTGAGGTATTTGGTTCCAGAATGTTGATGGTATGTATTAGCAACTATTTTACTGTCCTGTCTAAGGTTAAAGCTGAAACACTATGATAATGATAACAAGTGGGTTGGTGAGAATCCTTTTTTTTTTTAAAGATTTTATTTATTTATTAGCATGAGAGGAGGGGCAGAGGGAGAAGGAGACACAGACCCCTCCACTGAGCAGGGAACCCCATGCGGGGCTTGATCCCAGGACCCTTTGATCATGATCTGAGCCAAAGGCAAATCCTTAAGCAACTGAGCTACCCAGGTGCCCCTGGTACAGTGAGAATCTTAAAAACTACTTTAAAGGGTCCACTTTTTTCTTCTTTTAAACCTATAAATTATCCTTGAAGTTTTGGGGGAGGAGAAGCTTTAATCACAAATATTACAAATGTGATGTTGTGAATGAAGCAAGACTCAAGAATGCATGTAGTGTGGTTCCCTTTAAACACATTAACAGGGACACTTGGGTGGCTCAGTTGCTTAAGCATCCTACTCCTGATTTCAGCACAGGTCATGATCCTCATAATTCTGAGACTGAGCCCCACATTGGCTGATACTGGGCTCCCCGCTCAATGGGGAGTCAGCTTGAGATTCTCTCTCTCCTCCCTCTGCCTCCCACCACCCTCCCAAAATAAATAAAAATCTTATAAATAAATAAATACATAAAACTAAAGTTAGATGATAGAATTAGAAAGAAGTACAGGGAAATGGTTATCACAAAAGGTATGATAGCGGTCACCGCCAACAGATAACCACTGTGTGATTTAGGAAAGGGGTACATTTGACTTTTAGTGTCAGTGTCAGCATTGTTTTATTTCTTGTCCTCCGTGGTAGTTACATTGGTGTTCTCTTTGTGATTATTGATTTAAACTTAACATATTCGTTGCATTGTTCTATATGTAGGTTATATTTCCTAATTTGAAAATTAGAAAAATCCTTTCTTAACAGTTTAGAAGAACATAAAAAGGGAAGATTTTATATGAAAAATATTTTCCCGAATATTTAAGGCATATATATAAAAATGAAAACATTTTGAGGAAATACCATTAGTTTACATTTAGGTTTTTTTTTTTTAAGAAGGAGCGCATGTGCAAGCCAGCAGGGGGAGCAGGGGGTGGAGGGGGAGAGAGAGGGAGTTGGGGAGAGAATCTAAACAGGCTCCACACCCATCATGGAGCCCGACATGGGGCTTGATCTCACAACCCTGAGATTATGATGTGATCCAAAATCAAAAGTCAGACACTCACCTGAGCCCCCAGGTGCCCCTATTTAGCCCTTCTATGTGGCAGATCCTATCCTATGTGTTTCACATGTTACTAGTTTGTCTAGTCTTAACAACTTTATCAGGAAAGTAGTGTTACCGCAGTTTTGTAGATGAAGTGACCCTTTTTTTTTTTAAAGATTTTATTTATTCATTTGACACACAGATTGATTACAAGTAGGCAGAGAGGCAGGCAGAGAGAGAGGAGAGAGGAGGAAGCAGGCTCCCTGCTGAGCAGAGAGCCCGATGTGGGCCTCAATCCCAGGACCCTGGGATCATGACCTGAGCCGAAGGCAGCGGCTTTAACCCACTGAGCCACCCAGGCGCCCGATGAAGTAACTATTAAATGAAGTTAAGCAACTCGTCCAGAGCATACATCTGATTAGTGTCAGAACTAGGATTTGAGCTTGAGTTGTCTAACTCCAGAGCAACTAAACTTTTCGTCATTTTTCTCTGCTCTTGAAAACTTGGATGATTATATAAACATAATTTCCAGGATATTTCAGTAGTGATTTTTCTAACTTCTTCAGACTAAAAGTAGTTTTGAAATATGAAGGCATTTGTGTTTATTTGTATTTCATAAAGATATAATTCGTAATTCTGCTAACATGTTTAATTAACTATGTTGTGATCTCTTTGCTGACAAAATATTCATTTTTAGGATGCGATTCCTATGATAAGTAAATTGAGGTACAATCCCAGATTTGACAAAGCTTTCAAACATGTGTTTGGGAAAACACTTATTTGTCGCAGCATGGAAGTTTCCACCCAGCTAGCCCGTGCTTTCACTATGGACTGCATTACCCTGGAAGGTTTGTAATAGTAATTCTTAGCTTTGAACAGGTAAATTCCATTTTAGTTTTCAGAGTATTTCAAAATTCATGTCCAGTTTTTTGTCATTTTTAAATGGTTTGTTTGAGTCCAGACAGGATCCACACTTTAGTTGATATCTCTTAAGTTTAATCATTTGGCCAATAGTAGGATTTCTTAACCTTTTGCACTGTGGACGCCTTTGACTCTTTGGTAAAGCCTATGACCTCTCTCAAAATGTTTTTAAGTGCATAAAATAAAATACTTTGGATCACAAAAGAAACCAATCATATTGATATGGTAATCACAATATTTTTTCAAATGTGATGTAGTAATTTACTCTTGAAGGTATTCAAAAACAAGATTTAGCAGTGGGTCTCATAAATACAACTTTGAAGTACTGATACACATAAACAATATTTTGAGATATGCAACAAATATAATCTGATAGAAAATAGCTGTTATTTCTCTTGGTAACAAAGTTACAAGTATCGATAATACCACTGTGATTTATTTGTTATAACAGAAGGAATTGCTAAATTTCATCTTGAAGTTAGTATAAATAAAGATGAAAATTTTTTTTCCTACCTAAGTCATGGATATCCTGAATTTTATCCATGGAATCTAGGTTAAGAACCTCTGGTATATCAGTTCACCAGCCCTAATTTTTCAGTTTTTTTCCTTTTCTTTATAATTTGTTGATGAAAGAAGGTACACACACACACCCCAGCTTTATCTCTAGAGATAATTTTTTTGTTGTTTTGAACTACCTGAGAGTAAGTTATAAAAATTATGATACTTTAGGGTGCCTGGGTGGCTCATGGGGTTAAAAAGCCTCTGCCTTCAGCTCAGGTCATGATCGCAGGGTCCTGGGATTGAGGCCCGCATCGGGCTCCCTGCTCAGTGGGGAGCCTGCTTCCTCCTCTATCTGCCTACTTGTGATCTCTCTCTCTCTCTCTCTCTCTCTCTCTCTCTCTCTCTCTCTCTGTGTCAAATAAATAAATAAAAGTCTTTTTTTTTTTTAATATTTTATTTATTCATTTGACACAGAGAGAGAGATTACAAGTAGGCAGAGAGGAAGGCAGAGAGAGAGGAGAGAGGAGGGAGCCTGCTTCCTCCTCTCTCCTCTCTCTCTGCCTGCCTTTCTGCCTGCTTGTGGTCTCTCTCTCTGTGACAAATGAATAGATAAAATCTTTAAAAAAAAAAAGAAACTTTATATCTAGAAGTTAAGCATGTATATCTCAGAAGAGTAAGGATACTCTCCTTAATAATCCTAGGTATCATTGTTACACCTCAGAAATTTAACATAAGCCAATAATATCATCAGCTAAAAAGTTTCTACATTAAAGATTTCCCAATTGTCCCAAAATACTTTCCTATCCAGGATCCAATCAAGGATGCATGCAAAGTCCTCTCTTTGCATTCTTTCAATATAGGACAGCTCCTGTTCCTTCCCACTGTCAGGAAATTGACTTTCTCATAGAATGTCCCATTTTCTAAATTTGTCTTAACTGCTTCCTCATTGTTAGATTTGCTTTAACATTCTTGGCATGAGTGATGTGTACTTCTTACTGCATCACGCGATGTGTCCCGCTGTTAATGATGCTAAGTTTGACCAGTAGCAATCTCTCTGTAAAGGTGCCCTTTCCTCTTCATAATTGATAAGTGCTATGTGGGACTATCCTTTAAGAAAAATGAATATCAGGTTCCCCAACAACTTTTTTTTTTTCAAGATTTTATTTATTCATTTGAGACAGAGAGATAGAGCATGAGCAGGGGAGAGGCGGAGAGGGAGATGCAGACTCCCTCTGAGCTGGGAGCGACGTGGTACTTGATCCCAGGACCCAGAGGTCATGATCTGAGCCACCCAGGCGCCCCACCCCAACAACTTTTCTACCAGTGGTTTGACTCAGTACACTGGGGGTTTCCAAATGGTGATTCTTAAATACCGTGAAGGCTTCTGTATTTGATTTTTTTTTTTTTTTTAAGAGAGCACTAACGGGTGGGGAGAGAGGAAGAGAGAGACTCTCAAGCATGCTCCATGCTCGGTGCAGAGCCTGACTCAGAGCTCAGTCTTAACTGCCCTGAGATCATGACCTGAGCTGCAATCAAGAATTAGATGCTTAGCCAACTGAGCCATCCAGGTGCCCCTATCTCTATGCTTGTAAAAGCATTTACACATTTTTAAGACTTGCCATTATTATTATCATTGATGTTCACATTTTCCCAAATACGGCCAGTGGAATTCCAGACTCCCAAGTCCTGTGTCCTCTTGATCTGTCCCCATTGGTCTTTAGCACTTCCTTTTCTGGAAGATGTTCAGGTTCACCTAGAATGCACATTATTTAAATGCAAATTCTAACAGTTGGAAAGCAAAAGGTTTTCAGCATGGCTTAAATCATTTTAAATTCTCATTAAGTAGGTAAAGCCTTTAAGTTAGTTGTTTGATTATAAATCAGTTTACCACTGAATAAAGAAATTGTTATACAAAATTTCTACCTTCCTTGTGCTTTGTTTATAGGTGACCAAGTTAGTCATCGGGGTGCTCTAACCGGAGGTTATTATGACACAAGGAAGTCTAGACTTGAATTGCAAAAAGATGTTAGAAAAGCAGAAGAAGAACTAGGTGAACTTGAAGCAAAGCTCAATGAAAACCTGCGCAGAAATATTGAAAATATCTTTTTGTCTTGTGCTACGGTGGAGAATTGTGTTTGGGTTGAAATATATAATCTTTTACGTGTTAAGTGTGCTTTTTCATATATACAGTGGGGAAAAAATCCACATTTGACTTTTATTTAAGCATAGGAGCTTATATTGTCAAAAGTTAACTTCTGAAGACAAGGAAAAAACTCTTGTAACATTGTTCCATTAGCTGTTAATATTTAAAGCTAATAGCAGTGAGTCAGTCTTTCTGAGATCAGAGAACCTGAGGTGCACTAAAATTTAAAGTTATAGAGGAAACTGGTCAGAATTGTAGAAGGAAAATGAGGTTAGTGTTTCAAAGAAGGGTTGGGGGCCTCTGTAATGCCACATACTACATAGAAGTTAAACATAGGGGTTGAAAAATGTGCATTAGATTTTTATTTCAAGGTCATTTGGTACAGATACAGTATTAGTGGAGGAAGGCTGTCAAAATCCAAGTCTTAATAAATATCGTACTCTCAGTTCTTTCAAATAAAACTGGTGTTCCATAAAGAGTGTCTAGTTTAGCTCACAACAGAAACACTGTACCTTGCATTTTCTTAAAATAACCACAGTTCTTTGGTATAAGGCAAAAGTGCTTTATGTGTACTTCAAATTACATCACACAATTTAAAAAATATAGATACTTAAGGGGCACCTACCTTGTTCAGTCGGTAGAGCATCCAGCTCTTGATCTCTGGGTCATGAGTTTAAGCCCCACATTGGATGCGAAGATTACTTTATACACACACACACACTCGAGCATCAAGAACAACCATTTTTACTGAGTCATTGGAATATTCTTAAAGTTTTGTTGTTTTTTTGAGATAATGAGCTAGAGAGCAGGAACAGGGGAGGAGAGGGAGAAACAGGCTCCCCACTGAGTGGGGAGCCCAATGTGGGATTTGATCCCAGGACCCCAGGATCATGACCTGAGCCGAAGACAAGCACTTAACCGACTGAGCTACCTAGGCACCCCTAGGATATTCTTAACTGAAACTGGCAATTTTTTAAAGTGAGTTTATAGCTTTTGTGCCATCAGTGCAAGCAACAGCATGAGCAGAAGGTAAATAAACATGTTTTGACTTCGCAGGAGTTTGCAAAGCATATTTGGAACTCAAATTTGGCACGATGTTGGCACAAAGAAAACTCTGGGGAACACTAAGAAAAAGGAGGATATTGACAATATACATCAACTACCTTCCTGTATTTAATAATCAAATTATTTTTTTTGGATTGTGGTATTATTTTTCTACATTGGGTGAGGGCTCCTTTTCATACATAACTACCTTCTATAGTGCTTTAAGTGTAATAGATTGCATAGTAAAATTTCTTGAATGAAAAGATAAAAAATATACTTCATTTAGATTCTCTTAGGGTTTCCCAAGAATTTTTGTTTCTGTATAGCTTTTTAAGTAAAATACATATATTATTTTGAGAGAGAAATGGTGGGATAAAATGTTTTAAGCTACTTTATAGTTGAACACACTTAGTGTAGTATTTAATTTAGCAGTTATGGTCCATAAACTTGAGGAAATAACTTATTTGGAGGTAAAAGGAAGGGAGGCGATACACACTTTTAAAAGAACTAGAGAGAATTTTCCTTAGCCTTGTATATGGATTAATAATGAAATTGATCAGTTGATGAATCAAATGCAGCAGATAGAGACCCAGCAAAGGAAATTTAAAGCGTCTCGAGATAGCATATTATCAGAAATGAAGATGCTAAAAGAGAAGAGGCAGCAATCAGAGAAAACTTTTATGCCAAAGGTTCGTAAGTATGTCCCTTTTGTTACAGACTTATTTTTAAGTATTTAGAATTGGGATAGACCGTATGTTACATAGGTTATCCTTTGGAGTTCATGTGTTCCATTTTTGTAGCCCCGTACTTTTGGACTTCTCTGTCTATACTGCATTTACACGCACGGATACCCAAAGTCGTCTTTTGTAGTCCCCATTCAGATTGTCTAGCTTCATTGAATAAGTAGACATTTTGAGCGATGACATAATAGTATTTTCATTACTGATCATTACTTTGTCAGTAATCATTTTTGTCTGTTAAGCATTATTTATGGAGTTGTTTGAATATTTTATTTTATCCAAATTATATTAAACAGGGTGGAAACCAAACTATTACTGCTAAAGTACAAGTAATAACCCATTTTAGTCTCATAAGCTTTGACAAAAACTGTTTAGTTCATCAGTAGTACTAAAACAATAGTTTTTCATTGTCCAACTATACCATCCTAACACATTCTAGCAGTCTTTTCTTTTTGTTCTTATTAATATGCCAGAAGATTTTTTTTTTTTTTAAGATTTTATTTATTTATTTGACACAGAGAGAGAGAGATCACAAGGAGGCAGAGAGGCAGGCAGAGAGAGAGGGGGAAGCAGGCTCCCCGCCGAGCAGAGAGCCCGATGCGGGCCTCGATCCCAGGACCCTGAGATCATGACCTGAGCCGAAGGCAGAGGCTTCAACCCACTGAGCCACCCAGGTGCCCTGCCAGAAGATTTTTATATGATTCAGTCTTGGACTATGATGGGTCCCACATACCCCAATAGTATTGTATCATAAATATTTTTTCACTGCTACTAAGTTCTAATTATCAAATTAAGTGGATACTTAATAGTTACTTGAATTGATATAATTTAATTCACTTTAATATCAAATATAGAATGTTCTCAATTTTTCACTATTGTAATGCAGTGACTAATACCTTTATTAATAAATGGATGATCTGTCACATAGCAACGTAGCTTACAAAGTTTGGAGGCAAGCTTGCATGCTATGGAGTCCACCAGAGAATCGTTAAAAGCAGAACTGGGAACAGATTTGCTTTCACAACTTAGTCTGGAAGATCAGAAGAGAGTAGATGCACTGAATGATGAAATTCGTCAACTTCAGCAGGCAAGTACAATTTATATAAGTATACATTTTCATTTATAATTGGCTATTGCGAAAGGTTTCTTGCTGCTAAGAGAATGCAAAAGAAGGGAATTCTGAGAAAATAGAAGAATGAAACTTGAACTTCTCATATCCTTGAGAGTAAATAAGTTTTTCTAAACCATTGTGAGTATGTTGGGATTATATAAGAGGTCTTTATTTTCTTCATCTTAATTAATGCACTTTTATTAGTAGTAAGATCGAGTTTGTTAGCTTTGCTGTCTCTGTTGATCTATCCTTATATAATTAATATTGTTTTGATTAAACATTTGTTTAAAGATATTGTTTATTTGTGTATTAGAGCATGAGTGGGGGGAGGAGCAGGGGGAGAGGGACAAGCAGACTCTGTACTGAGCCCAGAGCCCGACCTGGGTCTCAATCCTAGGATCCTGAGATCGTGACATGAGCCCAGATCAAGAGTTGGATGTTAAACATACTGAGCCACCCAGGCACCCCTTGATTAAACATTGATTTTTGTATATAAACATGTAAATACTAAGTCCAAAAAAAATGAAAAGTAGATATTTTTGGCAGCAGGTCTTATAAAAAGAACCAAGCACACAAACTTAGCATTCTGAATAGATAAGACAGAAAATGAAGAAAATACACTGCTTTCCATAGCAGGTCATTTGAACACAAGTAATGGAGAGGACAGCAGATAACAGCATTCCTGTGTGAATTGTGCATGCCTATGTAGACAAATAATTTTCTTTTCTTCCAGGAAAACAGACAGTTGCTGAATGAAAGAATTAAATTAGAAGGTATCATTACTCGAGTAGAGACATACCTAAATGAAAATTTGAGGAAACGCTTGGACCAAGTAGAACAAGTATGCTCTTTTTTGTGGGTTTGTTGATGACCATAACCTTTCGAAAGAACTTACACATGAGGGGCTTTGATTGAGAGCATGGGTTTTGGGAACAGAAAGCACCTACCCTGAGTTGGAATTCTAGCACTGCCATCTAGTGTACGATCTTGAGCAAATAACATCATATTCCTAAGCCTCAGTTTCCTCTTCTGAAAAATGAGCATAACAGTAATACCTGTTTTGTATGATTATCCTGGCACATTCTAGGTACTTGGTAGGTGTTAGTTACTAATGTTTTCTCAGTGTAGTCACTCGCTGAGAAATTTTGTAGTTATTATATCATTTTTTTCCCCCTTTAATGGATACTTTAAATATTTGCAGTTACACAAAGCGTACTTCTGTTTCTCTTGAATGCTTATTCAAAATAACAGCTATTGGAGAAAGCAATCTGTAGCAGTAGAAAGATCAATAGTTTTCTGGGGCCATGTATAGAGGGAACTGATTATAGAGGGGCACAAGGGAACTTCTTGGTAAATTTTTATATATTAATGCAAAAAAACCAACTATTGGAAACTGTTAAAGTCATAATATTTAAAAACTAACAAAATTCATATTCTGTGGTTTAGTGATCTTAAGTTTCTTTTATCTTGCAGGAACTTAATGAACTGAGAGAGACAGAAGGGGGTACTGTTCTCACTGCTACAACCTCAGAACTTGAAGCAATCAATAAAAGAGTAAAAGATACTATGGCACGATCAGAAGGTGAATTTTTATTTAGTAAAGTTTGTTTTTGTATTTTGTTAAAGATTAGCTTATTTATTTGATAAAATTGTTTACTACAAAGTCAAATACCTAAATAGGCAAAAGCATGCACTAATGATTTTGTGTGTTTTCCATCACCATAAATAATTTATAGTGAATGGAGTTTAGTGGGTTGATTATAAATAGTAACCTTTTTTTTGTTGAAGTGTTTGTGACAATTTTATGAGAGACCATAATTTTGTTGCCAAAAGTGTGAAATAGCTGAATTAAGTTTCTTTCTTTTTTTTTTTTTAAAGATTTTATTTATTTATTTGACACAGAGAGAGATCAGATCACTAGTAGGCATAGAGGCAGGCAGAGAGAGAGGAGGAAGCAGGCTCCCTGCCGAGCAGGGATCCCGATGCAGGCCTCGATCCCAGGACCCTGAGATCATGACCTGAACCGAAGACAGAGGCTTTAACCCACTGAGCCACCCAGGCGCCCTGAATTAAGTTTCTTATCACCTAGTTGCTGAGAAGAAAATTATTTTTTAAATTTTTTATAAACATTTAATAATGAGAGATATATACTTGACGACTAATGTACACTCCTAATTTTGTCCTGGATTAAATGTTTCATGGATTTACACAGTAAAATTTTTCAAAAGAATAAAAACCTAAAACCTATTTTTTTTTTAAGATTTTATTTATTTATTTGATAGCGACACAGTGAAAGAGGAACACAAGCAGGGGGAGTGGGAGAGGGAAAAGCAGGCTTCCCGCTGAGCAGAGAGCCCGATGCGGGGCTCAATCCCAGGACCCTGGGATCATGACCTGAGCTGAAGGCAGACACTTAACGACTGAGCCATCCAGGCACTCCCAAAACCTATTTATTTTGATAGATTTGGCTATTAAAATCTTTGGTCAGATAATACTGTAGCTTTAAAATAGGTTTTATGGCTTAATTTGTTTTGTTCTATTTTAGATTTGGACAATTCCATCGATAAAACAGAAGCTGGAATTAAGGAGCTTCAGAAGAGTATGGAACGCTGGAAAAATATGGAAAAAGAACACATGGATGCTATAAATCATGATACTAAAGAACTAGAAAAGATGACGAATCGACAAGGTATGCTACTGAAGAAGAAAGAGGAATGTATGAAGAAAATTCGAGAGCTTGGGTCACTTCCCCAGGAAGCATTTGAAAAATACCAGACACTGAGTCTGAAACAGGTAAATTGTGTAGTTTTAAATCTGAAGTCTTGTTGCAGATTTCTCTTCATGTGAATTTATTTATACATTTTTTTTCTCTTTTAGTTGTTTCGAAAACTTGAACAGTGCAACACAGAATTGAAGAAGTACAGCCATGTTAACAAAAAAGCTTTAGATCAGTTTGTAAATTTCTCTGAGCAGAAAGAAAAGTTAATAAAACGACAAGAAGAGTTGGATAGGGGGTACAAATCAATCATGGAACTGATGAATGTACTTGAACTTCGAAAATATGAAGCTATTCAGTTAACTTTCAAGCAGGTATGTTTCTGTTTGTATTTAATGCACGCACAAGACAAAAGCTTCAGCTGTTACTTAGCTTATCACTCAATTCGTAAATGTTTTAAAGTTTTTTTCCTACTGATAGCTTGATCTAATACAAGTGAACAAATCCAGCATATAGTTTTCTAACACAGTAATTAGAATATCCTACACAGCTCTTAAAAGGATTCAGTCTGTGGCTCTTGTTAAATATTTGTGATTGCTTTTAAATATTTGTCTTTGCTTTAAGAAATATGTGCAGTGCCACCCAAGCAAAATTTATATTTGAATCACCATATAACTTATTCATTTGTTTGTTCATTCATTCATTTTAAGGTATCCAAGAACTTCAGTGAAGTCTTCCAGAAGTTGGTACCTGGTGGCAAAGCTACTTTGGTGATGAAGAAAGGAGATGTGGAGGGCAGTCAGTCTCAGGATGAAGGAGAGGGAAGTGGTGAAAGTGAGAGGGGTTCTGGGTCACAAAGCAGTGTCCCATCAGTTGACCAGTTCACTGGAGTTGGAATTAGGGTAAAATACCTTTATATCCAATTTTCCCCAGTATTACCATAGTGGAATTTGTAGAATATTTTATAAATTAAATTGGTGCAAATATATGTGATTTAAGAGGTGATGGTGATTCTACCCCTTTTTGGGTATTAACTCAGTTAAATGTTCTCTTAGGTGTCATTTACAGGAAAACAGGGTGAAATGAGAGAAATGCAACAGCTTTCTGGTGGACAGAAATCCTTGGTAGCTCTTGCTCTGATTTTTGCTATTCAGAAATGTGATCCAGCTCCTTTTTACCTATTTGATGAGATTGACCAGGCTCTGGATGCCCAGCACAGAAAAGCTGTGTCAGGTAGTTTGGATTTGTACTTAACAATGAGAACTTGCTTAAAAATCATAGCTTGCCTCTTTGGTAGTGAATTCTTGTTGCCTGAGATATTTAGGGGGGCTAGACAGGGTGTATATTCTGTAAATAAAATTTATTTTATTTATTATTTTTTTAAATTTTTATTTATTTATTTGACAGAGAGGGAACAGAAGCATGGGGAGTGGGAGAGGGAGAAGCAGGTTCCCCACCGAGCAGGGAGCCTGATGCAGGGCTCGATCCCAGCACCCTGGGATCATGACCTGAGCTGAAGACAGTCGCTTAACAACTGAGCTACCCAAGTGCCCCTAAAATTTCTTGTAATAAGTTTTTTACAGTTTAGTATTAGGCTACTTTACAAAGCTTAATTCTGTGAGAGGTCGATGTGTTTGTCAATTGGAAATCCTACTTCAGTTAAATTTTTATGCAGAAGTCTCTTTTTAAAACTTGTTTTTCTCAATGTTTGAATAGCCCCTGACATTAAATGTTGATTCTGTATTTAAAGAAACTATATTTGGGGGCACCTTGGTGGCTTAGTTGGTTAAGCCAACTAGTTGGTTAGCTAACTTGGTTAAGCGTCTGCCTTCGGCTCAAGTCATGATCTTGGTCCTGGGATCAAGCCCCACATGGGGTTCCCCATTGGGGATCCTGCTTCTTCCTCTGCCCCTCCCTACTACTTATGCTTTTTCTCTCTCTCAAAAAAATAAAATCTTTAAAAATAAAGAATCTATATTTGATCTTTAATAAATTCAAAAGATCTTTGGGGATGTGAGTAGCAGGGGAAGGTGGTTCTTGTTTTTTTGTGTGAGAAAACTTGTTTTGCTCTGACAGTTTTAATGCTATGTTATAAGTAGCTGCTGCTTCATATTCTGTAACTTTAAGATATTAGGTAAAAGATCTATCCCTCCGGCACCTGGGTAGCTCAGTCATTGGGCGTCTGCCTTCGGCTCAGGTCACAATCCCAGGGTCCTGGGATCCAGCACCACATTGGGCTTCCTGCTCAGCGGAGAACCTCCTTCTTCCTCTCCCATTCACCCTTCTTGTGTTCCCTCTTGCTTTCTCTGTAAAAAAAAAAAATATATATATATATCTATCTCTAATGTAAGAGAGTAAGTTGGTATTTTTGCAGATATGTGCATGAAAAATAAAGCCCCAGGCTATTTTGAATTTTAGGTAAGAGTGAGGATAGTTGCTTTTTAAATGTTCAGATCTACTCAGAAAAGGGTTTTATTAAATTACTGTTTCTTTTTATAGATATGATTATGGAACTTGCTGTACATGCGCAATTTATTACAACTACTTTTAGGCCTGAACTGCTTGAGTCAGCTGACAAATTCTATGGTGTAAAGTTTAGAAATAAGGTAAAAAAAATTTTTTTTACATTGAGTTTAAGTTTGTATTTTACTTGTCAAATTCTTATTTTATGTTACTTAAATCATAAAGGAAAACCTAGAAATTTGTGGCTTATCTTATAATGATGAGTTTATAAAGAAAAAGCTTTTCTTTCAAATGCCTGTGAAGTTTAGCAATTTTTTTTGTGGCATTCCTTGCATTGATTTTATTTTCATCTGCATTAAGAGACAATATCTTCCTGTCATGTCTATTCAGTGCACAGTCTTTAACAGTTATATTCAATTGTTTCTGTTTGGCTGGACCACCCAGCTCTTCCTGATGTCTTCAGCCTTAAGATTCTTTGAAATAGCAAAATAAAAAACTGAAAAAACGTGGTTTGTTATTTAGACGTTAGTACTTAGCCACATCTTCAGAGTTCTAAAATGCAGAATATTTTTAAAACTCATGCTCTCAACAAACACCATTATAAAAGTCTTATCCATCTGTTACAGACTCATTTGACTTGGTATGTAAAATTTGTAGGTGATAGGCCATGTTTTAAATACTACTCTGTACAGTGAGAACACTGATTTTTTTTTTAAAAGGTTTAACACAGTTTTTAACATTTTTTTCTTCAGGTTAGTCATATTGACGTGATCACAGCAGAGATGGCCAAAGACTTTGTAGAAGATGATACTACTCATGGTTAAACGGAAAATATTGTCCACTGGTTTGGAAGTTGTGTATAGTAATATGAATCTCATACCCAGGAACTGTACATTTAAATCTAAATATATAGTTACTACTAATAGTTTTCAGACCTAGAGCATACATAGTCCTTTTATATTTCTGTCATTGTATTTTATAAGATACTCTGTAATGTTACATTTCTACTTATAGTTTAAGAATTTTATTTCCCACACAACTTTTTGTAAAGTGTCCTGCTCCTGTTTTAAATCTTTTGAAACATGCTAAATATTCTTTCCTAATTATTTTATCAATTATATTGCCTCTTTTTTTATAGCTTCAATTAAATATTTGGTTTATGACTAATTTAGTATTTTATGTGGCTTTTTATTTATAGTTGTATGATTAGAAACAAATTTTTCTTAAATATCTTTTTGTTTTACCTAAGAAAAGATCTGCCTTCACCTAAAAGGAGATTTTTTAAATGTGGCTTCATAGTCTTTTGAAATAAATCGGCAATTCCCAATCCTGGCTGCATGTTTAAATCCATAAGGGTAGCTTTAAACTGCTGGCGTTACTTCCCTAGACCAGTTGAATCAAAATCATTTTGGAGTGGGGTTCTGGTTGTTGGTAGTTCTAAAGTTCCCCCAGGTGATTATGACCCTTGGTGAGGAATAGAACCCTCACTTTAACTCATTGTAACAGTTCTTTAAAAATAATTTTTAATTTAAGAGGGTAGTGTATTTACTAGAATTTGGGAAGATAGTTTTAAGAGTAGCTAAGAACACTAAGCCAAAAAATTGAGTCATAGAGTTTTCTTGTTTTTTTGATTAAGTAAAAGTTTGGAAAACGTTATTGTTGAAACTTCCCCCCCCCTCAGATGAGGTCTTTGTTTTTGTTTATTATGTTTATTAAATCACTTTATTGAGATTTAATTCATAGACCATAAAATCCACCTATTAAAATTATGCAGTTCAGTACTTTTAATATATTCACAGAATTGTGCAACCATCTCTACAGTCTAATTTTAGAACATTTTCATTATGCCAAAAACAAATCCTGTATCTGTTAACACTCGGTCTGTATCTCCCACCTCCCTCATCCCTTGGCAACTATAAATCTAGTTTCTGTCTCATACTATGGATTTGCCTGTTCTGGACCTTTCATACAAATAGAATCCTACAGTGTGTGGGGCCTTTTGTGACTGATTTGTCTCAGCATGTTTCTGAGGTTCATCCATGTTGCAGCTCATACCCATAACTCATTTTTTTTATTGCCGAGTGATATCCCATTGTAGGAATATATGCTATGGTTTGTTTATTCAACCATTAGTTGGACAGTTGGCTTGTTCTCGGTTTTGACTATTATAAATAACACTGCTATGAACATTGATGAAGAAGTTTTTGTGTGGATATGTGTTGTCATTTTTCTTGGATTAGAATTGTTGGTCATACAATAACTTTTTCACATATTCAGGACTGCCAAACTTTCTTTTTTTCTTTAATTTTTTTTTTAAAATTTTATTTAAGTAATCTCTTCACCTAGCGTGGTGCTCAAACTCGTGACTGCAAGATCAAGAGTCTCTTGTGCTCTTGCAACTGAGCCAGCCAGGCATCCCAGGAACTGCCAAACTTTCCCAAAGAAGTTGCACTTTTTACATCTGTTATAGTTGCACATTTTACATTTCTACCAGTAATATATGAGTGTTACGGTTTTTTCACATCCTCACCAACACTTGTTATTCTTTTTATTATTATAGCCAGCCATTCTTGTGAATGTGGATTGGTATCTCATGATCTTAGTTTGCATTTTCCTGTTTGCATTTCCTGTTAACTAATGATGTTAAGCATCTTTTCACTTACTGGTCGTTTGTGTATCTTCTTTGGTGAGATGCTTACTCATATTTTTTGCACATTTAAAAATTCTGTTACTTGCTACAGAATATAAATAACAATGGTGCCTGGGTGGCTCAGTCGGTTCAGCGTCTGCCTTCGGCTCAGGTCATAATCCCAGGGTTCTGGGATCGAGCCCCACGTCAGGCTCTCCACTCCATGGGGAGTCTACTTCCTGTCTCCCTCTGCCTCCTGCTCTGCCTGCTTGTGCTTTCTCTCTCTGTCAAATAAATAAAATCATATCTATATCTATATATATATCTACACACACACAAACACGTGTGTGTGTGTGTGTGTGTGTAAAAAATAATTTGTAAGAGTTCTTGAATATTCTGGATACAAGTCCTATATCAGGTATAACTTGCGAATACTTTCTCCTAGCCTATGAATTGTCTTTTTGCTTTCCAAATGTTGTCTTTTGAAAGGTAACGTTTTTTAAAAAATAAACTTACAGGTTCAGATTTCTTCCTCAAATAAGGACACCAGTCAGATTGGATTAGGCCAACTCTAAGGCCTCATTTTACCTTAATCACCTATTTAAAGGCCTTTTCTCCAAATACTGTCACATATAGCAGTACTGGAAATTGGGACTTGAACATACAAATTTGGGGAAGGGTTGGGGGAGACAGTTCAGCCCAAAACAATTAACCATGGTACACTTGTCACTCAACATGGATGCATTTAGTTTATCAGCTAAGCTCCAGATTGTATTCAGATTGCACAGTTTTTCCACTAATGCCCTTTTCTCAGATCCCTCAAGGGTATTTCCAGTACATGACATGTAGTTGTCATAGCTCTTCTGGTCTGTGAGTTTCTCAGTCTGTTTTTCCTATCTTGACAGTTTTGAGGACTACTTATCACGTGTTTTGTAGAGTATCTCTCATTTTGGGTTTCCCTGATTATTTTTCTTGTACGTAGGCTGGTGTTAAATAATACCACAGGGAGAAAGTGTTCCCATCACATCGGATTAGTGGCATCTGTTATTAACATGTCTTACTTTGGTGTTTATCTTAATCACCTGCCCAAGATCATTTGTTAGTTTCTCCTTTGTAAAGTTATGTTGTTTTTTTTTCTTTGACTCTATTTGGAAATGAGTCACTAGTACAGTCCACATTGGGATACTCCTATGACCTTGGAAATCACCTTTATTCTAGTAGGGCTTTTTGGAGATTCTTTGGGGCTTTCTACATGGACAAATCATGTTCTCCACAAATACTTTATTTTTTAACTTATTTTTTGAAAAATATTTTATTTGACCAAGCACAAGCAGGTGGGATGCAGGCAGAGGGAGAAGCAGGCTCCCTACTGAGCAAGGAGCCTGATGCAGGGCTTGATCCTGGGACCCTGGGATCATGACCTGAGCTGAGGGCAGACACTTAACCAACTGAGCCACCCAGGCACCCCTTTATTTTACATTTTTAAAAGAATTTATTAGAGCACAAGCGGGGGTGGGGAGGGGGACAGAGGAAGAGGGAGAAGTGGACTTCCAGCTGAGCAGGGAGCCTGACATGGGGCGCAGTCCCAGGGCCCTGAGATCATGACCTGATCTAAAGGCAGATGCTTAACCAACTGAGCCACCCAGGTGCCCTGTAGAGACTTGTTTTTTTTTCTTCGTTTTCAAAATATATGTACCTTTTTTTTTCCTTGTTGATTTCTCCCCCTAGAGTTTATAGTTAATTTAGATAACAGGAAGTTTGGTTGTTAGGAGCTGCTCCATTAGTGAAGCTAGAAATCCCTAAAGAGGCATTTTTAAAATGAGGAAATAGTTCTCTGAATTTAAATTAAAAATGTATATTCACTTTCATTTAATATGATTGATTTTCCCAGGGCCCCCTTGGTGTCTTAGTTAAGCATCTGATTCTTGATTTTGGCTCAGACCATGAATGATACCTGGGTCATGAGATGGAGCCCTGTGTCATGCCCCATGCTCATTAGAGAGTCTGCCTGAGATGCTCTCTTTCCCTCTCCCTCCCCCCCTCCCCCCTGCACATGTGCATGTTCTCTAAAATTTTTAAATATATATATGTGTGTGTATATATATATATATATATGCACACACAAATAATTGCTCTTCCCTGACAGTATTTGGTGTAAGAAATATTCTGTGTAGGCCCCCATTCAAAGGGTTATATAAGCATAATATCTTTCTAATATTCCTAAAATGTTTCTTAGGCATCTCCCCAAAAATATTCATTATGAGTCACTACTTATAGAGGTTGAAATGGCTGGTGTATAGTTTATGATATGTAGCTTTGCTCTGATATGACCAACCTCCGTAATACAGATTTTGGCAAGGGATGTTACATGCATACCATCATTCTAAAACTGAGTAGTGTTCTGGGTTTTTTTTAAGATTTTATTTATTTGACAGACACAGCTAGAGAGGGAACACAAGCAGGGGCGGGTAGCAGAGGGAGAAGCAGGCTTCCTGCTGAGCAGGGAGCCTGAGGCAGGGCTTGATCCCAGGATCCTGGGATAACGACCCAAGCTAAAGGCAGACGCCCAACGACTGAGCCACCCATGTGCCCCCCAAATTTAGTAATGTTCTTAATCATCTTGTGAATATCCATATAATGAAACTCCAGTGAGTTCATAACAATAAGCACCAAAATAATGAAACAGAATGTAAATGTTTTTAAAACCCATATTCTTGGGGTGCCTAGGTGGCTCAGTCAGTTAAGCTCCTGACTCCATCTCAGCTCAGGTCTTGATCTCAAGGTAGTGAGTTCAAGCCCCGCATTGAGCTCCATGCTGGGTGTGGAGCCTACTGAAAAAACAAACCCATATTCTTTGTCTATCATAGTGATGACCTAAGGTTATTAATTCTAATGAATAGAAATTGTTAATTCTAATAAATAGGAAAATGGAAAAGTACCAACTTTTGAAGAAAATGATGCAATTTGGGGTGCCTGGGTGGCTCAGCTGGGCATCTGCCTTCGGTTCAGGTCATGATCCTGGGGTCCTGGGATCGAGTCCCACGTCAGGCTCTCTGCTCAGCGGGAGTCTGCTTCTCCTTTCCCTCTGCAACTTGCTCACTTTATGTCAAATGAATAAATGAAATCTTTTTTTTATTTTAAAATTTTAAATGCACCTGGGTGGGTCAGTGGGTAAAGCCTCTGCCTTCACCTCAGGTCATGGTCTAAAGGTCCTGCGATCCAGCCCCAATCCAGCCCCACATGGGGCTCTCTGCTCAGCGGGGAGCCTGCTTCCTCCTCTCTCTCTGCCTGCCTCTCTGCCTACTTGTGATCTCTCTCTCTATCAAACAAATAAATAAAATCTGAAAAAAATAATTAAATTAATAAAATTTAAAAAATGATCGATTTATAGAAACGGTTTACTCTAAATAGTGTCTTTTAATAGAAGTATAGAAAAAGGTGAAAGATGGGTTTTGGAGGATTTCTTTTTTTGTTTTATAAAAAATGGCAATAGCAACTCTTTAAAACATTTGGTTAATTCTTTAGTATTACACATAGGTTAACTAACTGGAATTTAGGTAAAAACTTGAAGCAAAAACAGTAACAAAACAGTTGGTTAATTCTTATTTTATTTATTTGTTTGTTTGTTTGTTTGTTTGTTTGTTTATTTATTTGTCAGAGAGAGAGTTCCCACAAGCAGGGGGAAAAGCAGGCTCCCTGCTGAGCAAGGAGACCCATGAGGGACTCAATCCCAGACTCTGGGATCATGACCTGAGCCCAAGGCAGACGCTTAACCAAATGAGCCACCCAGGCATCCCACAGTTGGTTAATTCTTAAAGGAGTTTCCCTCCTAACTCTGGATAGAGGACTAGCATTTTCATTTAGCTTCCCACAAAGGGAGAATACCAATGTTGAGGAAAAAAGAACAGTATTAAGATTCTGCTGTCACCTAGCAGATGGTCTCCTTAAACAAGGAGCAGCATTGCATTGCTGGGATGCTTGCCAAAGAGGTGCAGAAAGTATGTTCTGTCTTAAGGATTCGTACAGTTTTAGAAATAGTATTCATTCTTTCTCTTTCCCTTTTACTCAGGCATAAGTCCTTATCCTGAAACACTAGCCCAAGTTTGCATATTTATGTTGTATCTATGTTAAGCAGAGGAAGAGTAAATAGAAAACAGATGCATATTAATGCAGTTAAAATTAGTGACAGTACAGTGTTAATCCAATACCTAGAAAATAGGGAGGTTTTCCCTTCTTACTTGAGGATTTTTCCTTTATTTTTAATTATATGTAATTAGGTAGAACTTATCTTCTAAGATTAAGCAATAGTGAAAGCCTTGTTTCCTAGCTTTCATACGTCTTTTGGGAGAAACAGGTAGCTCTTTTCCTCTGGGATAAACAATGGAAGCTTTTTTTTTTTTTAAGATTTTATTTATTTATTTGACAGAGAGAGAGAGAGAGAGATCACAAGTAGGCAGAGAGGCAGGCAGAGAGAGAAGAGAGGAGGAAGCAGGCTCCCCGCCGAGCAGGGAGCCCGATGCGGGACTCGATCCCAGGACCCTGAGATCATGACCTGAGCCGAAGGCAGAGGCTTTAACCCACTGAGCCACCCAGGCGCCCCCAAACAATGGAATCTATTTCCAGAAATTTCTAGAAATATGTTATGGCCTTTATTTTGGTCACATTAAGTTGCTTTCAACAAAGCAGGTTAATTCAGCCTCATTTCTTTTTTTTTTTTTATTTTTTAATTTTTTATTCTTTGCCCCAGGGGTACAGGTCTGTGAATCATCTGGCTTACATCTTTCACAGCATTTACCAAAGCACAAACCCTCCCCAATGTCCATAACCCATCCACCCTATCCCTACCCTCCCACCACCCCCCAGTAACCCTCAGTTTGTTTTCTGAGATTAGGAGTCTCTTATGGTTTGTCTCCTTCCCCATCCCATCTTGTTTCATTATTTTTCCCTCCCTACCCCCCACGACCCCCCACCCTGACTCTCAAGTTCCTCATATCAGAGAAATCATATAATTATCTTTCTCTGATTGACTTATTTTGCTCAGCATAATACCCTCCAGTTCCATCCACGTCGTTGCAAATGGCAAGATTTCGTTTCTTTTGATAGCTGCATAGTATTCCATTGTATATGTATACCACATCTTTATCCATTCATCTGTTGTCAGCCTCATTTCTAGGAGGAATATTAAATATGGCAGGAGCTCAAGATTTTGTAAAGCATTTGCTTTTAAATACAGCTTCCTTTTGGTCAACATTTTATTTATGCTAAAAATATCAGGACCCTGTACACAGGAATATATTTAGATCTAGAGATACAAGATTTTTTATTTTTAGTCTAATACTTTTATAGATGAGGAAATTTGAAGCCCAGGTTAACACCCAAGGTAAGTACGACCCAAATGACTTAAGTGAGCACACACAGCTGACTTTCCTAACTAGAGCCAGCTTTCTAATACCTGAGTATTTTGTCCCCCTACTTCATTCACTATGAAAAGGAAGATGTGTCATATTTGTACAGGGCTGATTGATCCTATGTGTTACACAGAGCAACAGATTTTAAGGGTGAGTCACCACCTTCTTTCTTTTCTTCACCCTTTCCCTCCATACCCTCCTCCCTTTTCTTTAGACATCACCGATTTCGGTGGAGTCTGATCATTTGTCTCACTTAGTGTCCCAGGGGGACTGGATTATTCCTGGCTGCCAGTCTTCTGCGTGGAAGATGCCAGTGTAGCTCCATAAATCTGCCACCACGTAGACTCCATCCCCCCTTCCTAGAGACGGAGTGTCTCCTGGGTGTAAGAGCCCTTGTGGCAGCCAGTAGCTCCAGGGGGATACGAGGCAGCACAGAGATTGGGTCTTCGAGGAGAACACGGGTATATTGACTCTCTCGAGTCATCGCATTGGTGGTTTGAAGTCTGTTGCAAAGGGAACACTAGCATTTGAGTGTTGCTTGTATGGGTTCCTTGTGGTTTCAGACCAGTGCCTGGTGTGCTGATTATATAACACACAAACTCAAGGGTGCAGTGCTACCAGGTCCAGCATCAGCCTCATAATTTTAGTCTGAAATCATTCAGCCACTAAAAATACTGGTTTTAAGAACTGGTAATGTAGAAGTGTACATACAGGTGAAAGAAGAAAAGAAAGAAAATTGAACTTGAAGAACATGGGTTTAAGGCCAAATCATTTGGGACTAAGGTCATAGAGACCATCTATAAAGGACCAGGCCATGTCTAAGGCAGAAGCCTTTGCTAGGAAAGGTTTTTTTCCAACAGGAATCTATGCTCCCACCTCAGAATTAGAATGAGGACTCAAAGGTTGGTGAGGTTGATGCTTTGGTCAACTTTGTGTATGCAGCTATTTTTTCTCCCAATACCCTAAATCCCAAATTACTGCATTTATTTTCAGGACCGCTAGAGGGGGCCCTTGACACATGCCAACCCCTCCTCGGCGTTTCTCAGTCCAGTTTTCAAACTCCTTTCCTCTCCGATTCCTCATTAGTCGAGTTCCAGGAGCCATGAGAAGGTTGAGGTGTGATATTCTTGAGATTTCTCTGTTACAGGAGTTTATGAGCTAAGTGATAACTGCTTGCAGCTCAGTCATAAACTGGATGTTTTAGCCAAGGTACCTAGTGCTTGCGCAGGTGTACTGCTATTTAGAAAGCAATGCCGCAGCGCTTTTCTCAGTCATCTTTCTTGTTCCCAGAGCTGTACTATTTTTTGCCCGTGCCTTCGGAATCTCATATATACCCAAAGGGATTGCCTTAGTGTTCCTTATCTACTATTTCTAACTCTAACCTGGCATCCCTTAATTGAAACAGCTTCACCTATTATGTTGCTTTTCTTTTGACCATTTAAAAGTCATCTCCCCAACAAGACTGAGTCTGAGTTAGGGTCTGTTAATTTGCTCACAGAATGATGGGAATACTCGCTGATTTGTTTTCTTATTAGAAACTTATTAAAACCCTTGTAGCCTTGGAGAAAATCCTATCTTTAGGATTGTTCCAGAAGTCCAGTTTCTATACTACTTACAAACCATGTTCACCCCCTTGTTGAGCAGGTGTGGGAGCATGTGTGCAGACGGCCCTCCCCTGTCCCTCAGCTGGGGTTGCACGCTGGCCTCAGTCCTCTCCTGCGTGATGCTAACTTTATGACACTGCTGGGAATGCTGGCACGGAGCACGGACAGCCTCATGATGGACAGGAGTTTAAGGTACGAGTAGATAAAGACACAACTTGGTGTTTCAGTTCTGAGAAGGAGAGTGTCTTTCATCTCACGTGTACAATTAAAGCTCAGAGGAACCTCCTAGAAAGTGAAACTATTGAAGTGGTTGCCAAAGAGATCTTTCCTGTGACCCTTTGTTTTCTTTCTCCTGTGGACATGTTCTTGGGGTGTCTGTCTAATCTCTACCTTTAGCGGAGTAGAAGAAAGAGACTTGATTTCAGGTGGCTGTCCTGATCCCTTGGGGCGGAGGCATGAGGATTGGCCTTTCAGAGACTGTGCCTTTGCTGTGTGTTGATTTATCTAGGCTAACCTTGTGTGTGTGAGTTAATAGTTATTAATTGCCTACCAAGTACCAGACAGGCCCTTTGATCATCTTACTTAAGGACAGAGGTGGGCCGTGGTAACCCCAACTTCCAGAAGAGGAAATTGAGCTTCCATGAGGGTGAAGTAACTTGCTTAAAAATTCCAGTTGGAAAGGGTGGAGCTGAGAATAGAATCTTGGTCTCTCCAGGGCCCACCCAACCTCTCTGGCTTCCTTTTTAAAACTGGAAATGCCTGACCCGCTGGTCAGTAGAGCATGTGACTCTTGATCTCAGGACAGCAAGTTCAAAGCCCACCCCCGTGCTGGGCGTGGAGCCTACTTAAAACAACTCCGAAGGAAGACGGTGTAGTGGTGTAGTTGTGCAGCGCTGCCAGCCCTAATAGAGAGTGAGAGGCCCCTCCTTCTGAACCTTAATTCTCTTGATTAAAACTGGTATATGTAAAACTGACACGCGTAGGTTTTTCTTTTTTTTTTTTAAAGATTTTATTTATTCATTTGACACAGAGAGAGAGATTACAAGTAGGCAGAGAGGCAGACAGAGAGAGAGGAGAGAGGAGGAAGCAGGCTCCCTGCTGAGCAGAGAGCCCGACGTGGGCCTCGATCCCAGGACCCTGGGATCATGACCTGAGCCGAAGGCAGCGGCTTTAACCCACTGAGCCACCCAGGCGCCCAAGTGTTTGTTTTTTTAAAAAAGATTTTATTTATTTATTTGACACAGAGAGAGATCAGATCACAAGTAGGTAGAGAGGCAGGCAGAGAGAGGAGGAAGCAGGCTCCCCGCTGAGCAGGGAGCCCAATGCGGGCCTCGATCCCAGGACCCTGAGATCATGACCTGAGCTGAAGGCAGAGGCTTTAACCCACTGAGCCACCCAGGTACCCCTGAGGAGTGTTTGCTGAGAGCTTTGTTCTTTCCTGCAGCCTCCCCCTTCCATCCCACTCTGCCCACCCCCGACCCAACTGTGGAGATGCCAGGCCGCAATAGCAGAGGCTTTGTTGTGGCAAAATCCTGGGCTACGCAGGCTCTCAGATGGTAGCCAAGAAGGAGTTGCAAATCCAAAACCAGGAGCCCCCTTCTTCCTTTCACTCCACAAGACTTGCAGGCACCTTTGCAGAGGGAGGTGCTGGTTGAGGGCTTTTGATTCTAGAATTCTCTAGTGTTAACCTTCAGCTCCTCTTAACCTCCTCTGCTCCCAATTTTAAAAAGGCTCAGCACCTGCCACTACCCCATCCCCCTTCCCTGACTGTGCTGCTTAGAGCTCAGCCTTCCTGGAGGGGAGCCTGGGTTCAGTTCTTGTTCATCTTCCAGTTCAGAAGAGCAGGCCTGTGATACTGACCCCCCACCCAGTGCCACACCATCCCTATTCTCTTTTGGTCCTCAAATCCATTTAAATATTCCCCACTGGGGTGCCTGGGTGGCTCAATCGGTTAAGCGTCTGCCTCTGGCTCAGGTCATGATCTTTAAGTCCTGGGATCAAGCCCCACATCGGGCTGGGCTCCCTGCTTACTGGGGAGTTTGCTTCTCCCTCTCCCTCTGCCTCTCCCCCTTCTTGTGCTCTCTCTGTCTCTCCCTTTCTCTCAAATAATAGATAAAAATCTTTTAAAAAATTATTCCTCACTTTTTAGTTTGCAGATATAGGAAGGTTTTTAAGCAGAAACTTGAGACATTTGAGGTAGAGAAGAATAGTTCCAGGTCACCAAGTGTTAAACACAGTGGTGCAGAGGCAGGTGGAGCAGGTGACAATTTTATTTGTTGTATGAAGCTGAAGGCTCGGGTCTCAGGAGGTCACATCCCCTTTTTGGGACTTCCACAGTCTATTCTTGCTCCAACAGAGTGAATCCAAATTAGGGACAAGGACAGAGCTCTCACCTTCTGAATCAAACCGGTCCTGTAGCCCCATACTTTTATTTCCCCCCTCTGTCACTTCAAAAACAAAAATTTTTGTCTTCTTTTATTTGCCTTTGTCTAAGTGAAGTCTCTGTAAGATTCTTTACCCTGTAAGCATCATGAGGCCTGGGACCACGTCTGTCTGTCTGTTTTTTGTTCTGTTGTTTGTATTTGTCATTCTTAGCCAGTGAGCGTTTGTTGAATGAATGATTGATAGCGCAGCTAGCACCTACTGAGCACTTACTGTATGCCAGGCTCTGTGCTGAGTGATTTCTGTTCTTTATGGTAGATGAGACACATAACCTTGAGAGAGAAACTGTTGTCCCTGTTTTCCAAAGAAAGCGCCTGAGCCTCAAAGAGGTCTTTTCCCACCCTTGGCCGTGCAACTCTCAGTAGCAGCAGCCGGGCCCCAGCAGGCCTGTCCTCCTCTCAGGTCCACAGCGTCGCTGTACCCCCGCCTCCCCATCAGTAAGCCTTCCACCTGCCAGTGGGCGGTTTCCTGTCACACCCCACACTGCCCCTCAGTGACTTCTCCCACAGACTCTATTTCTGTCTTCACCGTGGTTCTCTCTGACAACGTTCTCCCCATAGAGGAGGAGTGGGTGTTCGAGAGAAGCTGTGCTCTGCAGGGTCTACTTCGCCCCGCCCTAGGGATAAACCTGCTGGCTAGGGAAGAATCTAGAATAATTTCACCAGAACTTTGTCTAGACGTGTATGCGGGACCCCACATACCAGCTCATTAGCACAGCAGAGCAGCTCTAGTCTAAATTGTTAGCCCAACGTCAGCCGCACGTGGGGTGGTGGTTGAAGGTGCACTTTCTCCAGCCTTTGCCCCCAGAGATTCGGAATCTGCAGGTCTGTGCCAGGCCCAGGAGGGAGCTCAGCTGACCTCAAAGGTCAGGCCTGTTGAAATCTTTGACCTGAACCTGAGGTTTGAATCTGGGAGATGTCCTTCCTGAGGCATCTATGCCAAGGAAAGTGCCACATTTTTTTTTGGTTTTATTTTTACCCAAAACAGGAAATGAAACTGACATCTGTACTAAGGTCAACCACGTGCAGCCTCCGGTTGTGGGAGCTGGGGGTCCCTGAAATGGGCAGAACTTTACACAGAAAGGCCTCCAAGCTGGAGGGCTGGGGTAACAGAGACAATAAACCAGAGTCATCCCCACCCTGACCTGCCATGGTAGGTGCCACTTCCCCCATTTTACTTGGGGGCCTTCGGTGAATTCCCGTCTTGAGGCGAGAGTCGGTTTAAACTTACCAGCTTGACTTATAAGCCTCCTTAATAGAAGGAACCCAGAAGCTCCCAGCTGAGGGCCCATGCCTGCTGACGGTTTGGGGGTGGGATGTGGGGGCTGATCGCAGCCCTGGTGTTACAACGCATGTAGCTGGAGGGCCTCACAGTTCCCCACCATCCTCCTACCTACCGTGTACACCAGAGGTTCTGGGGGAGCCAGGACCCAGGATGAGCGGGACCAGCGCAGTGGTGGTCCCTTGCTCAGCCAGTGTGAGTCTGGCCACCAAAAAAAACCCCCATGGCTTGTGTCCGGCAGCCAGAATGCACCCCTGAGCCTTCCTGACCTCTGAATCCACCAGTAGGAGGCCCTCAGGACCTCATTCTGACAACTTCTTGTCCAGAGGGCTGCCCGTCTCCTGCTGGCCTCATTCCTGCACCCAGCGTCCATACTTGCCCTACCTCCTCCAGAAACCTCTTTTCTCACTAAGCCTCCCAGAAATTTCAGCCTTGGCCGTAGCACCTGAAACTTCCTTTTACCACTGACGATTTCCTCTGAGATCTCTCATCCTTGAAACGCTTTTGACGGAGACCACATCTTCTCACCTACCTCTCCTCTCAGGTTTAGGAAGAGGGACCAGTGACCCCCCAGCCTCAGCACTGTGGCTCAGCAATCACTCCTCGTCCTCAGGACACAAGGCACTCTGCCTTTAGCTCAGCCTTCCTCTCCATTCTGCAGCCTGTCATCATCCACAGTGGCTTCGACCTTCTTCCCAATATCCACCCTTAGCGGTGCCCCCACCTCAACTCGGGCCTCATCCCAACACATGAAATCTGTGCTGAAGCATGAATTTTGAAAAGTTGGAAACCCAGTTCTCATACACAGCACAGAAACATGTATTAGAGATTTCGTTGTCTCATTAGTGAGGGAACCAGCGGGACGACCAGACTTCTGTAGGTCAATCAAACCATAACCTTTGGGTTATCTTTCTAACCCCTGGAGTCATTTCCAACTTCCCAATCCTCTATTTCTTTGTAAGTTAACATCTAATTTTACGAAGTCTGGACCCTACTCAGTAGAAAATGGTGGGTGACCTTCCCTTAGAGAGTCAGATGACCCTCGGGGGGCCTGTGGGCCAGCAATCTACTGTGACTTTGAAGAGCATCATTGGGTTTGTTGCCTTATTTCCAAGTATCAGATGCATTTTCTAAATACCTGCAGCTGCTCTGCATACCCACTCCCGTCCTCAGAAACATGACCTCGACTCGAGGAAGGTAGCTCATGGACTCTCAGAGTTACAGGGGGAGGAGTAGCACAAAGGAGCTGTGGTCAGCCCAGTTGCGTCTGTGTTGGGGAGGTGGGAGGGGAGAGGAGAGTGGGAGTCAGGACTGGCACAGAGGGAAATGAATGGATAGATTTGGGGGATGATGGGCTTGCATTTGGTAAGGACAAGCATTTGGTAAGGACCTGGTTTATAAAAACCTCTCAGCTGGGTGCTATGAAGAATTGTTTTAAACTGAAGCTTAGGTCAGGAACAAGCTCGGAGTCTCCAGGTTAGTAACTGGTGAAGCCAAGTGAATCCATGCCTGGGTCTCCTGAGCCACAGGCGTGGGGGAGGTAGAGGCCACTTCCCCTGGGCATGTGCATGAGCTCATGTATGCGTACTGGCTGGGAGGTAGGAGGTGACTTCCTTTAGCAGCAGGTGCAGAGCCCAGGCCTGGTGCAGACTTCTACGTCTAAACAAAGCCAACTGTAGGATTCCACACAGCCCTGCTGCAGGGCCCTCATTCCTGTCCCTCTTCAGCACCAGCCACCTAAGACCTCTGGGAATGAGCTCAGAGGGTGGGGGCCACAGGGATGACTGCAGCTGGCACTGCCTTTGACAGATTTGCCCTCTGACTTCAGCGTTGTTCCAGGCAAGACGGGTCTCTCTGCCATTGTGCGCATGCAGTGGCAGGAGGAGGAGGAGGCAGCCGGAGGCTCTGGGGTCTGTAATCGGATCGGAGGCTGTGATGGTGACAGCTGCGGCAGCAGAGGCCTGAGGAGGGGGCTCAGGCAGATGGAGAAAGGCTGGGCCTGGGGTTTGCGCTCATTCATCATCCTGGAGGCAGCTCTCTTGGGGCACTGGGACCCTCCTTCCAGCATCGAGTCCCCAGCCCCGGGTGCCACCACCACCACCTGTCCAGGCACGCTGTCACATGTGGGGGGGCCCGGGAGAGCTCCATCCATCCCGCAAGGCAGTACTGGTAGACTGGAAAAAAGGAGGCTATGTGAATCCCAGCCCCGCCATTCGCTAGTTGTGTGGTCACGGGCAAGTTGGCTAACTTCTGTCTCTACTTCTCTCTGGTAGAATGGAAACACCTCAGGACACTCTTAGAAAGGGGAGTGTGTATTCCCTTTAGCAAAGACTCAGTAGCCAACTGCCCTATGCTCTGGTATGTACGAAACAGAATCTATTACCGTGTAACCAATGACCCCCAAACTCAGTAGACTGAAACCCACACCATTTGATTCTGTCTCATGATTTGATGGGTTAGGAATTCGGGCAGGACTCGGCTAGGTGACTCTGCTCCACGGGGTAGGAATGGCAGCCACCTAAGTGAGGAGAGCTGGCAGATGGGCTGACCTGGAGGGTATAAGGTGGCTTTAGTCCTGTGTCTGGCATGATGTTAGGGAACTGGGCTGTGAGTGCACATCACTTCCACATTATTCAGAAACCTGGGTTTGAGTCTAGCCCACCATCCTTTGAGCCCCTGGTACTCTCAAGGCCTTAGTTCTGATTAAATAAAGCAGGTGCTCCCTGAGACAGGACAGGAAGACAGGACCCAGAGATAGGAAGAGAGTATTCCTAGGTTTTAGACTTCAGCTTGACCTGTTCCTCATGCAAGTGATGTCAGACTGGTCCTCTCCCTTCCCAGAATCTCACTTCCCTGGTCAGGGGAGTGAGAAGGAGGTTGCACTGGGTGCCCCAGAACCTTTCTCAGGGATCAACCCACTGAGGGGCTAACTGGCACTGCTGGGGAAACTGAGACCTGCCTGGCTTCATGCTGGTTTCCAGAGGTGTCTATGTGCCTCTCACCTTTAGCAAAGCCACAGAAAAACAGCTTTATAGAGCTCAACAGGGAGGGGGTGGCTAGTTGGTTTAGAAATGGATTCATAAAAATGGGTTCCCAAAGTGTAAGAACAGGAATGAATGCACAAAAATGGGGATTCCTGGACGCTTCTCAGAAAAGCTGCGGACTGACATGCACCCACCAGCTCTGTGAGCTCCCACGTGGGAGGGACTTGAGATTTGCCCCCCTGGCTGAGCCAGACTATGCAGCCTTCTACTCACTGATTCTAGATCAATCTCCTTACCTAGAAAGGTCCCCAGAGTGGGCAAGCAGCCCAGAGGGGGTGGTCTCCAAAGACCAGCAGAAACCAGGGGCCCAGCCTTTGCCCCAGACCTTTCAGGACTCCCCTGGAGCCCTTGACGCTCTGTGGCTCCCGGGGCCTCAGCATTCATGCACAGGGACATCCTTGGGAAAGAGTGAGGCAGCAGGGCTCTGGCCATCAGTGGAGGCAGTTAGGGAGGGTGGGCAAGGAGGGTTCTGGCCCAGGGCCAGGGCTGTGGGATTTACAATCATCCTGGGGCCTTGGAGCAGCTTTTTTATTTTGAGGCCATGAGTAATTGAGCCAACTGTGTGGTATCCCACAGCCGGCTCTGCCTCTTCCCACTCACACACACACTTATTTACACCTGTCACACACATATATACACACACACCTGTACACACATCATTTGGAGAGACAGAAGTACCTTGTATGGAAGGCTTGTGCTAGGCATGCACCAGGCGCTTTTCCTACACCATCTCACGGAATTCTGACAACTCTTAAGCCAGGCCTCATTGTCCCCAGTTCGCAGCTGAGGGATCTGACTGAGCTAAGGCGAGGTATGATAACTTGCCCCAGGATCCACAGCTAGTAAGCAACAGAGAAAGGGCTTGAACCGTGTCTCCTCCCCACCAGCTCAGGCCCTGCCCACCTCAGTCCAACACAGCTAGACCTTGTCTGAAATCATCTTTTCCTGGTGTCTAATGGGGAAATTGGGCTTAAAAATGACTCTACATCATAAAAGAAAAGATTGAAAAATTAAATTGCATTAAAAATAATAATAAAAACCTGCATGACCAAAAAATACACCAGAGACAAAGCCAAACAAAATGACAACATTTTGGGGAAACATTGGTATTGATATTAAGGCAAAAGGCTGATCTCCATAATGTATAAAAATTTCATAGTCATTTATATGAAAAATACCAAAATCTAATTTTATTTCATTTTTTATTTTTTTAAGATTTATTTATTTTAAATGAGGGAATTTATTTTATTTTTTTAAGATTTTATTTATTTGACAGAGAGAGAGAGAGATCACAAGTAGGCGGAGCGACAGGCAGAGAGGAGGAAGCAGGCTCCCCGCCAAGCAGAGAGCCCGATCGGGGGCTTGATCCCAGGATCCTGAGATCATGACCTGAGCTGAAGGCAGAGGCTTAGTCCACTGAGTCACCCAGGCAACCCTAAAGATTTATTTATTTATTTGAGAGAGAGGGGGAGAGCAGACTCCTCACTGAGCATGGTAGCCAGATTCAGGGCTCGATCTCACAACTCTGAGTGAGATCATGACCTGAGCGGGAATCAAGAATTGGATGCTTAACCCACTGAGCCAGCCGGGTGCCCCATGTGGTTGCACCATTTTACATTCACACCAGCAGACAACATTAGATATAATCAGTCTTTTAAATTTAAGCCGTTCTTGTGAGTGTGTAATGCTATCTCATTGTGGCTCTACTTAGTATATCCCTTGTAACACTTGATGTTGAACATATTTTCCTTACTGATTGGCTATCAGCATATCTTCTTTCATGTTCAAATCTTTAGTCCTTTAAAAAATTGAGTAATTTTCGGCGCCTGGGTGGCTCAGTGGGTTAAAGCCTCTGCCTTCGGCTCAGGTCATGATCTCAGGGTCCTGGGATTGAGGCCCGCATTGGGCTCCCTGCTTGGCAGGGAGCCTGCTACCTCCTCTCTCTCTCTCTGCCTACTTGTAATCTCTCTCTGTCAAATAAATAAATAAAATCTTTAAAAAAAAAAAAAAAGAAAAAAAATTGAGTGATTTTCTTTCTTATTACTGAGTTGTCAGAGTTCTTGATACATTCTGGATGTGTCTTGTGTTAGATTTCTATATTGTGAACATTTTCTTACATACTGTGTCTTGCTTTTTCATTTTCTTAATGGTTTATTTTATTTACATATTTATGTATTTCTATTTTAAGTAGGCTCCACACTCAATATGGGGCTTGAATTCACAACTCCAAGATCAAGAGTCACATGGTCCATTGACTGGGCCAGCTAGGTGCCTCTTAAAATGGTTTCTTTTGAAGCAATGCTTAGGTTTTAATTTTAATGAAGTCTAATTCACCAATTTTTAAAATTTGTACAGATTTTTCTGGTGTTTTCCTTTTTTTTTTTTTTTAAGTGGGAGAGGAGCAGAGGGAAAGGGAGCGAGAATCTTAAGCAGGCTCCACACCCAGCATGGACCCCCTCAATCTCACAACCCTGAGATCATGACCTGAGCTGAAATCAAGGGTTGGACCCTTAACTGACTGAGGCACCCACGTGCCCCTCTGTGTTCTCCACCACCTGAAATTTTGCAGTCAGCCATTACATTTAGGTATGTGACTCATTTTGGTTAATTTTTGTGTAGGGTATGAAGTGAAAGTCAAGGGTTATTTTTTTCACACAGCTGTCCTGTTGATCCAGCACCATTTGTTAAAAATACTGTTTTTTCCCTGCTTTAAATTATCCTGGCACCACTGAAATCAATGGACTATAGATGTATGGGCCTATTTCTCACCATATTGTCACCCATTGATCTATATGTATCTACCCTTACGCCAATATCTCATTCTCATGATTATCATTACTAAACAGTAGCTCTTGAAATCTATAGTGTTGGTCTTCCAAATTTGTTCCTTTTTCAAAATTGTTTTTGTCTGTTCTGAGTCTTTTTAATTTCCATATGCAATTTACAATCAGAATATCAATTTCTGGGGCGTGTGGGTGACTCTGGTTTAGCGTCTGCCTTTGGCTCAGGTCATGATCCCAGGGTCCTGGGATTGAGCCCTGCATCAGGCTCCCTGCTCTGCGGGAAGCCTGCTTCTCCCTCTCTCACTCCCCCTGCTTGTGTGTCCCTCTCTCACTGTGTTTCTCTCTGGCAAATAAATAAATAAAATCTTAAAAAAATATATCGATTTCTATAAAAAAAAGATCTGAATATTTATCATGATGAGCTTCTCCTTCTCTCTCATTCCTCATATCTAACCAACTACCAGGACTTGGATATAGGTTTTCTTTCCTGAATTTTATGAAATAGGGCCCCTCCTCTGCCATTTTGCCATTTTCTCAGTGGAAGCCACCATCAACTCTCATTTGCACAAATGCAGTAGGCATCACAATGGTTTCCCTACAAAATTCTCTTTAGTTACCAGGGGAAGAGAGTGATATACCATAGAAAAGCCTGGTGGATGCCATCTTAATCAAGTGATCAAAATGAAGATCACTGTGAATGGGACAAATGGAATCCATGCACCCCATGATAAGATACAATGAGAAAAATGCCACCTAAACATGTCACTTAAAAATTTATGTCAAACAATCCTACTTTTGTAATTTACTCTGTATTAAATTTTCCTCCTTATGGTTTGATTTCACTAGCTTTCTCTCTTAGGGTTAGATTTTTTTTCATGTGCTTAAAAATACTGGTTTTCAGACTCATTTTGAATAGTCTGTGGAGATGTCCATTGTGCTTTAGTGCAAACTTGAATTTTAAAACTGTTTTATCTATTATTCTTAGGTGCTTGGAGGAGCAGTAGTGCCTTAGAAGTATTGAATTTACAGGGCAATCATTTAAAATCCAACATTCTTGGGGCACCTGGCTGGCTCAGTCAGTGGAGCATGCAACTCTGAATCTTGGGGTCATGACTTCAAGCCCCAGATTGGGTGTAGAGGTTACTTTAAAAAAAAGAAAGAAAGAAGAAAAAGAAAAAAAGAAAAAGAAAGGAAGAAAACCCAACATTCTGTGTCTAAATTCTGGTGTAGTAGAAAGGGCCAGGCTCTTAGGAGGCCAGAGCCCCATTTTGAACCCTGGCTTGGCTGTATAATCTTGTTCAGATTTCTGAATTTTTCTGAGACCCAGTTCTCTTGTTTTAAAAAATGGGCATACTAACACCTTCCTTGCCGAGTTTTTGTGAGGATTAAGTGAAAGTGCCCGTTAGGGCTTCCCAAATGTTGTTGGCTTTGTAACTGAAGCTGTGATTGACTCTCCCATGCAGTGTGAATGAAGCAAAGAAAGCTGATACTCTGCCAACAGGTGCAAAGGAGGCTGCTGGACTTTTCAAACAAAAGGACTCCAAATACATGTGACTGTTTACATTAAGTAGGAGTGGTCCCTTAATCCAGTTTCTGTCTGTGTGTTCTCGGAGGGAGTGAGTGGAATACAGAGGCCAGAACACATGTGTTCTGGAGTTAGAAAGTGACACAACCAGGGGCAGGAGTCAAGCTGCCGAGCTGACCCGTTGCTGGGGCTCTGGTAGCTGTGGGAAGTGACCTCTGTCTTTCTCAGGCTGGGTCAGTGAGGGCCGTAGAGTCAAGGGCTCTGTCGTTCGGATCCAAGTAGCCAGCAGTAGTAATCGCCTGGCTTAGGTGGGAGAGGTAGGAAGCTCAAGTTAGTTTTTTTTTAATTAACATATAATGTATTGGGCGCCTGGGTGGCTCAGTGGGTTAAAGCCGCTGCCTTCGGCTCAGGTCATGATCCCAGGGTCCTGGAATCGAGGCCCACATCGGGCTCTCTGCTCAGCGGGGAGCCTGCTTCCTCCTCTCTCCTCTCTCTCTGCCTGCCTCTCTGCCTACTTGTAATCTCTCTCTCTGTGTCAAATGAATAAATAAAATCTTTAAAAAAAAAAAACATATAATGTATTATATGTTTACTGTTATTTGTATTGTTATTGTTATTTGTATTGACTGTTAATTATATATTAACATAATATAAAAATAATTTATTAATTGTTATTTGTATTATTTGCCCCAGGGGTACAGGTCTGTGAATCATCAGTCTTACACAATTCACAGCACTCACCATAGCACACGCCCTCCCCAATGTCCATAACCCATCTACCCTATCCCTCCCCCACCACCCCCCAGCAACCCTCAGTTTGTTTCCTGAGATTAAGAGTCTCTTATGGTTTGTCTTCCTCCCCGGTTCCATCTTGTTTCATTTTTCTCTCCCTTCCCCCCACCCCTACCCTGGCTCTCAAATTCCTCATATCAGAGAGATCATATAATTGTTTCTTTCTCTGATTGACTTATTTCCCTTAGCATAATACCCTCTAGTTCCATCCATGTCACTGCAAATGGCAAAATTTCAGGGGTTTTTGATGGCTGCATAGTATTCCCATATATATATATACATATATATGTATATATAAATCACCTCTTCTTTATCCATTCATTTGTTGATGGACATCTAGGCTCTTTCCATTGTTTGGCTATTGTTTGCTCACAATGCCTGGGACAACACCACGGGTGGGTCCCAAGGTGGGGTGGGAGACTGCTCCCCTCCAGCATTTCTTTTGAACATTTCTGAGTCTTGATATCATTTTCTGAAGCCCTTTGAACCGAGGACCCCGTACTGTGGTTTTCGTCTCCCTTTGGTAGTCATTCCAGGCAGCTATCTGTGGGCCCTTCTGCCCCAGAGTTGCTCACCGGCTCCCCTCCAGCTCTGACAACTGTGACCCCCAAGTCCTGGTCAGCCGCACACAGATTTTCACTTGAATTACTGACTCTCCCTTTTTGTTCAGGGTCTACCTCGTGGCCAGTCACCCTTCACAAGAACACCAGAGGGGGACATGAAGGGAAGAGAGAAAGAACTGGAAAAAGTAAGTGACTATACTCAAGGCACTCGCACATTTGGAAATTCATTTAATTCACTGAAACCTTATAAAGCAAATAGGGCATAATACTTATTTTTACTTTATTTTTTAATTTATTAATGAGGCTTGGGGGCTGCTGATAAACTCCGGTCACTATTACTTTAATCACAAAATTTTTGAAATTACAGAAAAAATATTAGTTACATTAAAAAATGGTTGAAATCTGTTATCTTAATAGTTATTTTTAGTTCAATTTTATTTTTTAAGTCAGGAGGGGCAGAGGGAGAAAGAGAATCTTAAGCAGCTCCACGCCCAGCATGGAGCCTGACGCAGGGCTCAATCTCACAACCCTAAGATCGGGCCCTGAGAAATCAAGAGTCAGATGCTTAACCCACTGAGCCACCCTGGCACCCCTTCTGTTTTATTAGTTATAATCAGCCTAAAATAGTTATTTTCATTCTGTTTTTTTCTTTCACTATTATCGTAAATGATAACACCAAAAACACTACCGTTTATCAAATACATGCTCATGGAAGGCACTCTGCTCAACATTTTACCTGTTCTGTCTCACTTGAGCATCAGAACAAACCAATATAAGAGATGTTAAATTGCCCCATTTTCCAGGTGAGACCAAAAGGAATTTAACTCGTTTATCACTTAATGTTCCCACATAATTATTTTCCTAAGTTCCTACATACTGTTTATGCTTGTTTTTAATTGCTACATGCTCATAATGTTTCCTAATTTACTTAATTCCTTTTTTGTTAGGTATGATGATGCAAAAACCTGGGGGGGGCAGTGGGAAGGCATTACTCATTCAGTTATGGAACTAATATTTAATGGGCACCTCTTATGTTGTCAGGTGTTGTGCTAGATCCAGGCACGACAATGGTAAGACTTTGCCTACACAGAGCAACTCACGGCCTCCTAGGGGATGTCATCAGCAAGAGGCAACCACAAGGCAGGGGGGGAATGGGGGAGGTCCCAGATGTTGTGGGAGCACAGAGCAAGGAGCCTTGCCTATCCCACCCCCAACCCTAGCACTGTCAGAAGAACGGCTGCCAATTAAGGCCAAGGACCACCACAGAAAGACTAGGATAAGCTGAATGGCCACCATTTTATCATCTGCAAAACCAGTGATGGTGACCAAAAATGAACCACTCATGGCCCTTTGATGGAACTTGGGAATTCAGGGGCTCCAGGGGTTTAGATACTTTGGTATTTAGAACCCCAAACCATGTTCATCCCATGGTAATTTTATCAAAAGCCTGTTGGCCATTCTCTAGGCCTAAGAGGCCTAAAACAGCACCGTTCATGCTCCATTCAGCATTCATGTCTCTGTTGTCCTTGTGGTAATGACCTTGGTGGTGGCGAGGATGGTGGTGCTGGGGCTGCTGCGGGTTTTGACAGCTTTCATCCCCCATGCATCTCCATGCATCAGGCACTTCCTAAATGCTCTTGATCGATCTTCACAATAGCACTATGAAGTGGTATTGTTATCTTCGTGTTTTGTGGGTCAGTAACTACATCGGAGAGGTTAGGTGACTCACTGAAGCTCAGCTCGCTAGTAATCATAGAAGGAGCCAATTCTCTAACTACAAGAATTATACTGCTTAGTGTGTTAAGAGCAGTCTGAGTGTGCTGGTTTTACCCTAAGGGGACTAATTGTGGGTTATTGATTGTAATTTATATATACCCTGCCCCTTTTAATAGAGGGCTCAAGGTGGCTTACAATAAAAGCATTCCAATATGGCTTAAAAATAGGTATGATTGGGGGCACCTGGGTGGCTCAATCAGTAGAGCGTCTACCTCTTGGTTTTGGCTCAGGTCATGGTATCAGGGTTGTGAGATCAAGCCCTGTCTTGGGCTCCACCCTCAGCGGGGAGTCTGCTGGAGATTCTCTCCCTCTGCCCCTCCCCCCAGTCGCATGTGCTCTCTCTCAAATAAAAAATAAAAATAAACAGGTACTATTGAATGGGAATTCAAGCCAATGTAAAGTGGTTCCTGTGATTGCTCAGTGAGAGTGCTGAGCTTCCTGGCAGCCATGGTAAAAATAGAGGTATTGTAGGGGCCCCTGGGAGGCAGAGTCAGTATGGCATCAGACTCTGGGTTTTAGCTCAGGTTGTGATCTCAGGGTCATGAGATTGAGCCCCATCGCCGGCTCCGTGCTCAGCAAGGAGTCTGCTTGAGATTCTCTCTCTCCCTCTCTCTCTGCCCCTTCCCCCTCATGCAGTCTCCCTCTCCCTAAAAAAAAAAAAATGAATCTTAAAAAAATAGAGGCACCATAAATTGCAAAGCTATTATTTTGGAGATACAGTGCATGTTCTTCCTGGCACTAATTTAGAAATTCTATACAGTTTCTATAAAAACCAAAGGCAGGTATCTATGCTCAGTTTTCTCAAAATGCAAACTCTGAGACTGAAATTTGTGTGCAGGAGATTTACAGGGGAGGACTATCAGAATGAGATCTGTAAGGAGGGAGGGAAGCAGGATTGTGCAAAGGGAAAGTGGAAGCCCACTGCAGTTTCCATGGGGCTTGGTCCTCCTGGTTCTTTCAGGAGCTTTGGAGCTTGGGTGTCTCTTCAGAGATGTCCCACCCTAAGTCTTGTAGTGACTATTTATTGGATACTCTGGTAGTGACTATTTACTGGATGTGGGCTTCCCAGGGGAGTACACTGCCTTCAGTTTCGGGCAGTTCTGCAAAGGGATTCTGTTGGGAGCCATCAGAAGCCAATGTCTCTGGCCCCTGAGGGAATGCATGTCGTGGTCCTGAAAGGGAGACATCGGTGGTACACCACAGCAACCAAGGCAGTCCACTCCTTGTACCCGCCAGTTCCAATGGCTTTGTATAATCAACTAGTCCCATCTTGGAACAGCTCCCTTGGGAAAAAATTTGCATGAGAAAGGTTAGTGAGACAAACTACAACCCCACTGCTGAAATTGGTCTTAAAGCTGCAACTGACACCCATCATCTGTGGTAGGCAGATAATGGCCCACAAAGATAGTTTGCTTCCCGAGATTGTTCTCTGTGAGGGATGGCGCTCTATCAGGGGCTCAGCTTGGATCTCTGCTGTAGGCACGTTGGATATCTAGCAGTGCAGTTGCTAGGTCGGTCTCCACGACTGGGAGCTTGAGCTGTTGGTTTCATTAATGACCTCTACCCTTGGTACTCTGGATACTTCACCGACACACTCAGTGGACAGTGCTGGGGGGGCCTGATGACAGAGGCTGATGGATAGCACCCCCCCACTCGACACAGAGTGGATAACCACATATACCCCACAAAGCTCTCCCCATTGGGAGGATTTCCTCTCACCACCCTCACAGTGCAGCTCCTCAGTGGGGCACAGTGGGGCGCGTCCAGCAACAGTTCATTTTTGGCTCCATGTACCAACAGACCCACCTGTGAGGCCTTCGTCTCTGGTGCCGGCTGGTCGTAAAGGACCTTTCCCCATGACCACAGATACAAGAGCTGAGGGAGACGCACTGACACAATGGTGACAGATGACAGCCATCCTTTGAATTGCTTGTTTCATTTGATGTAAGAAGGAAAACCTAAGTGTTTCTATTTCTGAAGACAGCCCTAAATGTGCACTTGGACTCCTTACTGAAACAGTGTTCGTCCCCTGGAATATAGGGTGTATCTAGGTAACATTTAGAATCACATGTCAATAAAGTAATCTGTTAAAACAGGGAGGAAAACAGCAGTTCTGAATTTTTGTTTGGTCTCAGGACACTTTGACACTCTTAAAATTTTGAAGACATCCCAAGAACTTTTGTTTATGTGTCTATTGGCTGATTGATTGTAATCTCTACACCCAACGAGGCACTCAAACTTACAACCCTGAGATCAAAAGTCACATGCTCTACTAACTGAGCCAGCCAGGCATCCCTGTGGGTTCTGTTTACTGATATTTACCATATTAGATATTAAAAGTAAGAACATTAAAATAATATTTATTTAAAAAAAACAAACAAGTCCATTATATGTTAACACAAAGAGCTATATTTTCCACACAAAAAATTAGTGAGAAGAATGGTATTGCTTTATATTTCTCAGATCTTTTTAATGTTTGGCTTAATAGAACACAGCTGAATTCTCATGTCTGCTTCTGCATTCAATCTCTTGCTAGATGTTGTTTGGTTTGAAGAATGTAAAGAAAATTTAATCTCATGCACATATTTAGTTGCAAAGAAGGACTTTGTAGTCACCATTAGAGGTTACAGAGACCCCTCAGGGTCCTCTGGCCACTTATTTGAGAACCAATTTTATTTTATTTTATTTTATTTTTAAAGATTTTATTTATTTATTTGACAGAGAGAGATCACAAGTAGGCGGAGAGGCAGGCAGAGAGGAGGAAGCAGGCTCCCTGCTGAGCAGGGAGCCCAATGTGGGGCTCCATCCCAGGACCCTGAGATCATGACCTGAGCCGAAGGCAGAGGCTTTAACCCACTGAGCCACCCAGGTGCCCCTTGAGAACCAATTTTATAGAACAGAAAAAGCTATCAAAGATCTATCTCACATGTATATAGCAAGCTTTAGGATCACAGAGACCAGATAAGCCTAATGTTAGAGCATAGAAAAACAAAGAAAGTTCCCTAACTCTTTTTATGAAGTAAGTATAACATTTATACCGAAATACAATAAATACACACACACACACACACACACACACACACACACACACACACACACACAATCCAGAGGTGCCTGGCTGGCTCAGTCAGTAGAGTATGTGATTCTTGATCTCAGAGTTCAAGCCCTAAGTTTTGGGGGTAGAGATTACTTAAATGAAACAAAACAAAAACAAAAAAATAAAATGTATACATTATTCTTTTAAAAAATTTTTTGTTTATTTAAATAATTTCTACACCCAATGTGGAACTCAAATTCACAACCCTGAGATCAAGAGTTGCGTACTCTCTGATTAAGCCAGCCAGGCACCCTTAGGTCATTCTTACTTACAAATATTTATGCAAAAAAATCCAAGTATTAGCAAATAAACTCTAAGAGGACATTAAAAGCAATATACCATAATCAAGTGGGATTTATTCCAGGAACACAAGAATGGTCTGATATTATTTATTAATGTAATTCACCATAATAAATTTATGGGGGCGCCTGGGTGGCTCAGTTGGTTAAGCGGCTGTTTTCCCTCAGGTCATGGTCTCAGAGTCCTGGGAAAAAGCCCCACATAGGGTTCCCTGCTCAGCAGGGAGCCTGCTTCTCCCTCTGCCACTCCCCCTGCTTATGCTCTCTCATTCTCTCTCTGTCAAATAAATATTAAAATAATAATAATAAATCTATGAAAAAAATTATATATAGATATTGCAAACCTTTGCGCTAAAGTAAATATCCACTCACATTCAAAACATTAAATTAAAACAGGAATTAATGAATTCATTTTAATATAATAATTGTATATGTTTAGAATATATACTTCATTCCGTATTTAAAGGATAAGCACATGAAGTCAGGAACAAGGCAAGGATGCCCAGCTTGTCCACTGCTATTTAACAGAATATCAGAGATATTAACCAATGCAACCAGACAAGAGAAAACTATTAGAGACATAAGATTTAAAATTAAGAAATAAAACTATCCTGGGGTGCCTGGGTGGCTCAGTCGGTTAAGCGAGCAACTCTTGATTTCAGCTCAGGTCATGATCTCAGGATTACCAGATCTAGCTCCGCAGTGGGCTTTGCGCTGGGTTTGGAGCCTGCTTAAGATTCTTTCTCTCCTCTCCCTCCTCTGCCCCTCTGCAACCCCTGCCCACATGTGCTCTCTCTCCCCCCACCAAAAAGACAAAAAAAATTGTGAGTTTTCCAACTATACTATCGTATCTATGGAGAATAGAGATAGTTAGACTTATTTATTTATTTATTTATTTGCGGGGGGTCAGGGGGAGAGAAAGAAGGAGAATCTTAAGTAGACTCCACTTCCAGCACAGAGCTGGACATGGGGATCCATCTCACGACCCTGAGGTCATGACCAGAGCCAAAATCAGGAGTTGGATCCTTAACCCACTGAGCCACCAAGGTGCCCCAAGAAAACACAAAAGTTCTAATGATAAAACTAACACAAACTAAATAATCCCGTAGGATACACATATATGTGCACATTTTTGTAGAGATGAAGAAAATGTAAATATAAATATGCAAATATGTTTCTATTTCTATGAAGAACAACCAGTTAGAGGAAATAATGAAAGCGACCCCTCTGTTTAGCATAGAAACAAAACCAGAAAATATTTAGGAATAAACAAATAACTATGTGAATGATGTGGACATGCTAGCATAGTCTGTGAGGGAGTTGTTTACCTGATACTGTGGCGCTAGGCATCTAGAAGTGAGTTATTTAGTTAGAGAGAAGGAAACATAGTATATAATAGGCAGGCCTGGCCCTGGAAGTAGGCACCTACGTAATTGGAATCCCTGGGGGATCACAAGCCCCGGTACCAGGAGAGGAGCTCTGGGGGCCGCGTCTTCTGCCCTGGCTGATTCTCCATCTGGCTCCAGGTCCCTCGTCCCTCTGGGCTGGGAAACTGGCAGCTGGTGTCAATGTGGTGATTTGCTTGGCTCTGTTCTCTCTTCTAGTATCAGTTTTTCCGTAATAAAACTTTTGCTTTGATCTACTAGTGTCAAGTGTTTTATTTGCTACTGCTAAAATTGTCAAAACCTCTCTGAGGAAAACTTTAAAACACTCCCTAAAAGGCATAAAAGGAGACTGGAGCAAAGCAAAAGACATCCCTTGTTCTTTGACAAGACAATTCAACATCATAAAGATGTAATTCACATTTAATTCATCTATAATTTTAACATGATCCTAATAAAAATACCGCATTTTTCCCCAAAAGGAGTTGATTCCAGAACTCATATAGAAAAATAAACATGCAAGAATAGCGATAAAACCCCCAAAAAGAAGAGCTGTGAGAAAGTATGTTTGTCAAGTAATAAGTGATATTAAAAAGAACCTATAATTAAAACTGGCAAATGAATAAAAACATTGGTAAATGAATAGACGGACTATTTGAGTAAAGTAGAAAGTTCAGGAATAGACCTAAGTGCCTATGGACATTTAGCATATGATAAAGATAATATCTCAAATCACAGAGGAAAAACTGGTTCTTTTAAAAAATGGTGTTGGGGCAACTGGTGGGCCATTTGGAAAAAGATAAAATTTGATCCATGTTTCACCCTGTACACCAGAATAAACTCCAAATGAATCAGAGGTCTCAGTGTAAAAAAAGAAAGTCAAAATGGTAGAAAACAGGAGAATTTAAAAAATAATCTCACGACACGGGAACTTTTTAAAGTCCGACTCAAAATCCAAATGCAACAACAACAAAAAGATGGATGAACTTCTCTGCATAAAAATAAAGCAACATTAGCATGGCAAGAAAAATGTAATGAGCAAACTCAAAAGAGAAATACTGAACTAGGTGGAAATATTCACCACCTATGTCAGAGATAAAGATCTCATTTCCCTAATACATGAAGAGGACTTAAAATTGAGGGGGAAGAAAACTCTCCAAGTATAAAAATATAAAAGAGGGCAAAATAAAAATGGACAAAAGAGACAGTTTTTTTAAAAAGGCACACAATGTCCCGAAATACCTTTTGTGAAAGAGAAAATAAGCTATGTGGGTATTTACACACACAGGAGAAAAAAGGAAGGGGGGTGGGGAGGGAGAGAGGGAAAGACAGAGAAGAAGAAGGAAAAGACAGAGGGGAGCATAGAGTATGCTCTTCTCTTTACAAAAGAAATCATCTAGTAAATGAAGAAGGACTGATGCAATGAGAAAACCCTCATTTATACCTGGTTGTGGCGAGGCCCATCAGTAGATGCTGAAACCACCAGGTGAATGAGCCACTGGGGGACGTGACACTTAGCTGCTCTCAAAGTAGCGTGCCAAAGATGACTTGTAGCTGCAAAGGGAAGGGGAGAGAACTACTTTAATCAAGAGAAGCAACTTTGCATCACCAAGTAATGGAAGAAACTGTCACAATGGGCCACCTCCCGTGAGATATGGAAAATACACAATACCACCTGTGTGGTCTTCTTGATAAAATATTTTAACCTGAACCTAGTAATGAGAAAATGACACAGATACAAATACAGAATATAGAATATAAATTCTGCAAAGCCTCGAGTCTTCGAAAATGTCAATGTTATAAATGACAAAAAAAAAAAAGGAAACAAAAGATGTGGAAACTTTCCCAGGTTAAAGCAGACTAAGGAGAATAAAAAATGCAGTGCATATAATATGTATCTTGGATTTAAACAAAAAAAAAGCAAATATAAAAGACATTATCTAAACAATTGGGGAAATTTACATATGAAGAGAAAATAATACTATATTATGATATCAGTGTTAAATTTCCTGTGTGTCAATAATATTGTGGTTGGGGGCGCCTGGGTGGCTCAGTCAGTTAAGCAGCTGCCTACCGCTCAGGTCATGATCCCAGCGTCCTGGGTTTGAGCCGCACATTGGGCTCCCTGCTCAGCGGGGAGCCTGCTCCTCCCTCTCCAACTCCCCCTGCTTGTGTTCCCTCTCACTCTCTCTCTGTCAAATAAATGGATAAAATCTTAAAGAAAGAAAGAAAGAAAGAAAATAATATTGTGGTTATAGAGAAAAACATCCTTGTTCTTTGGGAATACTTGGTATTTAGGGATGAGCTATTATGTGCCTACCACTCATTTCAACTAGTTCAGCAAAAACAAATTAATAAAACAATAGTTATCTGAATCTTGGAAGCTTAACTTGAGACATGTTTAAAAAAAAACTGGTGCTGTGGTGATCTTCGTGCCACACCCTTAAAAACTGAAATCTGAATGGTTGAGAGTAGGGAGGTGGTAGGGACACTCAATTATCCTGAAAATCATCCTTGATGCGGTTGTTCTTTTTTTTTCTTTTAAGATTTTATTTATTGATTTGAGAGAGAGAGAGAGAGAGAGAGAGAGATCACAAGCAGACGGGGAGGGTAGGGGGAGAAATAGGCTCCCCGCTGAGTAGGGAGCCCCGTGTGGGCAGGTTCTATCTCATGACCCTGAGATCATGACTTGAGCAGAAATCAAGAATTGACCGCTCAACTGACTGAGCCACCCAGGTGCCCCAATTTATTATTATTTTTTTTAAGAATGTGGTCTTATTATCTGTGCCATAAACCACGGGAGATTTCTTTTTCCTTTTTTTTTTTTTTTTTTTTTTACAGAAGCAGAAAGAGACACAAATCACAAATGTATAGCTTGTTGAATTTCTACCATACATCCATGAAACCACCATCCAGATAAGAAACAAAACAATCTGACAGCTCAGAAACCTCTCTAGGGCTAAGACTTAAAACAGCTTGAGGATCACCCAGTGGATGCTTTTCTCCCGCCCCCCCCACCCCCGTTTAGCGGGCATGGTTATGTAATTTTTTTCAACAAACATGTTTTGAATACTGTCCTCTGTGTCAAACACCCTGAAATGCATGTTGCATTCCACATCACGGTATTCATTCTCAGTAGGCACCTGCCAGAACAGAAGCTGTTTGCATATTAATGTCCTTTTCAGTTAAAGAATAGATGTTTGTCAGGCTTTGGCCATCCAAAGAGTCAGCTTTCACTCACTTTTGGCACCCTTAGATTTTTCACCAAGGGAATAAGGGAATCCCAGACTCTCTGACCGACCTTCCTTCCTCCCTCCCTCCTTTCCTTTCCTCTCCTCTCCTTTTCCTTCCTTCCTTCCTTCCTTCCTTCCTTCCTTCCTTCCTTCCTTCCTTCCTTCTTCCCTTCCCTGTCTCTTCCTTCTTTCCTCTCCTCTCCTTTTCCTTCCTTCCTTCCTTCCTTCCTTCCTTCCTTCCTTCCTTCCTTCCTTCCTTCCTTCTTCCCTTCCCTGTCTCTCTCTTCCTTCCTTTCACTTCAACACCCAATGTGTGGCTTGAAAACTCACCACCCTGAGATCAAGAGTGGCGTGTTCTTCTGACCGAGCCAACCAGGCACCCCCAGACTCCCTATTTTCCAACATGCATGCTTCATGTGGTGTCGATGTTACATCTGGTACCAGATGTGAGCCTGTGCCTTGGGCTCAGCCAATGAGAGCATCACATACCTGGCCATAGATGGGTTCATGAATAGGAACATGGCCCAGTCAGAGCCAAAGAGATGTAATAAGGATTTTGTTAGGATCATTGGGGGAGGCACACTCACTTTGCTATTAGACTTGGATGGGGTGGGTGGGGGTGGCATGGGGATGCCAAGGTGGAAATGCTGAGAAGCATTTTGCCACTTCTGAAGGGTCACCCCAGCTTCAGAATTTCCCCAGGGTTGGCTGAGGCCTCTAGTGAGACTTGATCACAGCCCACTTTTCTTTCTGCCCGACCATGCCTCCTCCTCTTCACTTCCACAACCATCCATCCCCAGAGCAGCACAACCTGCTGTGCCCCAGCTCTGTCTCAGAGTCTGTTTCCCCGGACACCTTACTTTGGCAGACATGGTGCTAAACACTTACATAAAGTATCCATTCCACAGATGAATTCTGAAGGCATACCATGTGTCATACACATAGCGTTGTGACTCTCACGATAGCCTATGACCCTATGAACCTCACCGTGAGGAGGTTGAAGCACACAGTAGCTGGGTAACACATCCAGGGTCACAGGGCTGGTAACACAGAGTCAGGATTTGAACTCGGGTCTGTGTGACTCTAAAGCCAATGTCCCTAACGCTACTGCCACAGACAAACCTATAGTGGAACTAAAAGCTACCCCAGATTTCCAGATCTTCGGAGGCAACGTCTTTGTGCGGAATCCTCCCCTGCCTCCTATCACTTGGTCCAGTGTCTTGTCTTCCTTGGTGGCCCTGGAATTGGAACTGAACTCAGCCCTCAGAGGCTCCTCCGGCTGTGCATTCCTGCTTCAAGGGAACAAGATCTCTTAGCACCCCCCCCCTTTCCCTCAGACCCTGTCCTCCCTATATTACTTTTCTCTGGTTGCTGTCAGAAAGCACCACCAACTAGCTGGCTTAAAACAACAAATGGATTCCCACAGTTCTGGGGCCAGAAGTCAGAAATCCAGGTGTGGGTAGGGCCGTCTGAGACTCGGATAGAAGCCTTGTTAGCTTCTGGGGCTGGCTGCCAATGCTCGCTGGACTTGCAGCTGCTGTCACGTCGTCACGTGGCCTCCTCCCTGTGTAATCTATGTCTAAAGGGCCCTCTTCTTGTAAGACACCAGTCATTTAGGATTAGGCCCACCTAATGACTGTATCTTGATTACATCTGCAAAAGCCCTATTTCCAAAGAAAGTCACATTCTTAAGTGCCAGGGGTTAGGGCTTCAACAGATCTTTTGGGGGGGGGACACAAGTCAACCTACCACACTCCCTTAGACATTTTAGGCATGTGTGTTTACTCTTTTCCAGGGAGAGGGGAGCAGAGTGAAGCAGACATGTGTTGAAGACCCTGTCCCTCCCCAGTCCTAACAGGACTTCTCTGGGATTCTTTCAATTATCAGAAGTCAAGTTCCTCAGCGAGATGTTCAAGGAGAAGGCAACCCCCCAGGAACTCCCCACCTCCAAAGACCAAACCCAACCATGCCTCTCACCCTCTGCACTCCCACTGGATTCGAATTTTCTGAGTGGCCTGGCGTAGTGTGACCAAGCAGGTCATCATCACAGCCACTTGTACCGAGAGGTGACTCTGGGCCAGCTTTGTGCTCAGCCTCACAGTGAAAAGAAGGAAACATTTGTTATCCCCCATCTCATGGCTGAGGACAAATGAGGGCAGAGAACTTCCAAAGCAAGCCCAGGGTCCTGAAACTGGCAAAGGGGCAGAACCAGGACCCAAACCGAGGCCTGGGAGTGTCTTACCCACAGTGTGTCCTTCTGTCAATGCTCCCTTTTCCCTGCTTACCTTCCACATGGTTCCTACAGGTCTCTCCTTTCACTCTGGGGTTTTACACACAGAAGGTGACTGACATCCTGACTCACGGCACCTCCCCCTTTCAAGAGAAGACTGTATGTTACGATCACTGATTCCCCAATGTAATCATTACATTAAAAACAGCCAACAACAGGGCGCCTGGGTGGCTCAGTGGGTTAAAGCCTCTGCCTTCCGCTCGGGTCATGATCTCGGGGTCCTGGGATCGAGGCCCACATTGGGATCCCTGCTCAGTTGGGAGCCTGCTTCCTCCTTTCTCTCTGCCTGCCTCTCTGCCTACTTGTAANGCAAAAAAAAAAAAAAAAAAACAATCTAAAAAAAACCCCAGCCAACAACAGCGGCACCTGAGTGGTTCAGTCGATTAAGTGTCTGACTCTGGGTTTTCAGCTTAGGTCATGATCTCAGGGTCATGAGATCAAGCCCCCAGCTCCACAGTCCACATCCACCATGTTGTACATTAGATCCGCAGACCTGTTCATCTTAATTTTTTTCTCTTAATGTAAACTCTATGCCCATTATGGGGCTGGAACTCATGACCACAAGATCAAAAGTTGCGTGCTCTACCTACTGAGCCTGCCAGGCACCCCAAGACCTTTTCATCTTGTAGCTGAAAGTGTAAACCCTTTGGCCAAACTCCTAAGTCACTGTCGTCTTCTTTTTTTAAAGATGTTTTACCTTTTGGGAACCTGGGTGGCTCAGTCAATTAAGTGCCTGCCTTCAGCTCTAGTCATGATTCTAGAGTCCTGGGATGGAGCCCTCCCCTGGGCTCCTTGGTTGGTGGGGAGCCTGCCTCTCTTTCTCCTCTGCCTGCAGCTCCCCCATTTGTGTGCTCTCTCTCTGTGTCAAATAAATAAATAAAATATTAAAGTAAACCATCTTGGACACCTGGGTGTCTCAGTGGGTTAAAGCCTCTGCCTTCAGCTCAGGTCATGATCTCAGGGTCCTGGATCGAGGCCCGCATCGGGCTCCCTACTCGGCAAGGAGCCTGCTTCCTCCTCTCTCTCTGCCTGCCTCTCAGCCTACTTGTGATCTCTCTCTCTCTCTGTCAAATAAATCAATAAAAAATCTTAAAAAAAAAGTAAACCATCTTCTTAATAAATATTTTATTTATGAGAGAGAGTGAGGGAGTGAGCATGAGAGGGGGGAGGGTCAGAGGGAGAAGCAGACTCCCTTCTGCCCCCAGCAGGGAGCCTGATTCGGGGCTCAATCCTGGGATGCTGGGATCACCTGAGCTGAAGGGAGATGCTTAACTGACTGAGGCACCCAGGTGCACCCTAAGTGGCTTTATATTTAATCCACACGGTAACTTTACCCTGTGGGCACTATTATTCCCATTTTTCAGATGGAAACACCAAGGAACTGAGAGGTAAAACTTCCCTAAAGCCATGCAGCTAGCAGATCATAGGTCCGGGGGTCTAATCCAGCTCTCCCGACTCCAGAGTCTCTGCCGAGAGGGGCTAGGCAAGGTCTCCTGCCTGGGGTAGCCCTGGGATGACCAAAGGTGCCACATCAGGGAGTGGCACCAGTCCACCAGCTCTAGGCCAGCTGCATGGGTGCCCGCTCAGTGAGGTCAGCACATCACAGGCTCTCACTGTTCCTGGCGTCACACTGGCATGCAAAGGCCTCCAGTATTGCCTTCCATAATGGTCACCTGATCCCTGAGCTGGTGGGCACACAGCCTGAGATGTTTATTCCCTGACGACCAACTGGTCTGACAGACAGACAGCCCCGGGTGATAAGAGAAGACTGAGGAGATGATTGGGGGGAGGGGCTCGAGGAAGGAATCCCCTGACTCTCAGAAGTGCTGTTTTGCTTGGCTGGGGCCTGGAGTCACACTACCAGCTTCTGAATGACAGTGACATTCCCCAGGGATTAAGCATGCTGTGTCAAAGCTGGGTCTCCACGGGGGGTGCCGAGCCCCATGGAACTTAAATCATGCAATTAGCCACCAGCTAACATTTCTCCTACATTCATTTCATACCGCCATCATTTCCCATCCCTCCTCCAAAAAAATTCAGCTGCTACTTGTATTATAACACACCTTATTGTGCCCTGCTGCTTTGCTTTCTCTTGGAAATAGCAAAGGAGATCAAGCCATTTTCTGGATCCTTCAAAGCGTAGCTCAAAATTCTCTTCCAGGAAGCCATGTTCAGGTAACCTTGCCCTTCCCAGCTCTGAGCCCCTTGGTATTCTGAACTCAGTCCACAGTGTTGGTTCGTGGCCAGGTACTGAACCAGTGGTGGAGGGACAGAGCTGAAGGCACCTGAGCTTGGGGCAGTGATGCTTTTAGGGGAGGCAAAGATGCTGATGTCATTCCTTTTGGATAACCGCATTTCTGTTTAGAGATGATCGATATACCTCGCGGTCCAGAAGCTGGGTTTCCCAACCCCCAGTCACCTGCTACATGGATGATAATTCAACACCTGTGCAGCTCATTAGCGGACAAGGGGCCGAGATGATAAATCCGCCACCAGTGAGATGGAGGCTAAGCCTTTCCTTGCAGCCAATGAGGGACATTCTCTGTGAGTCGTTAGGCGGAAAAGAACCTCCTGGGTCATGTCCTCACTTTTCCTCAGCTAAAGTTCCCTGACTGTCTCCTTCAAATTCAAATGTGAATCCAGTTCCATGAGTAACCATATTATTTTTAAACAGCATCCTTCAGCCACTGCCTCTCCTGGGTTTTCAGAGAGGTAATCCTTCGTGAAGCCAGCACAGGATTTTATTTTATGATTGTTTGAAAACATGTACAGGGAATCCAAGTAAAAGATTATGCTAGAGCTTGGAGGGAGCGCCAGCACGTAGATAAAGCTCACCTGGGGGTGGAGGGGGGTTGATGGAAAAGAGGTGTCAGGTCCTGTGGAGAGATGAGACCGAAAAGAGAGATATAAGAGACAGGTATTGGAGATATCCACCCAGGATTTAACAGAGGAGCATCTGGTCTCAAAAGTCCATTATACCAAGAACACCCATGTCACCACGTAGAGTAGTAGTTAAAAGCTCGATATCAGGAGGAATGAAGACTGGGGTTAGATCTGCACCCCCTCCACTTAATAGCTGGCCAGGTGACTGACCTTCTTTGAGCCTTAGTTTTCTTATCTGTAAAATGGGCATAAAAACAACCACCTGGTAAGGAAGGTGGTTGTAAGGATTAAATGAGAAATAGCATGTGCTTAGGACAGCCTGGCATAGAGTAATACTCAAACAAAACAAAACAACCAAAAAAACAGCAACTATGATCATTAACCCCCAGATAAGTTAATATGTTGTGACTAACATCGATAGGTTGATTAATATTTATTCATAGTTGTCAAACTGGTAAATTCTAACTAGCGACAAGACTGCTGGCAACTTAATAAGTTAATTATTCAACTATCTCTACTGGGTTGTTAGGATATGAAAAAGCAACTCTGGATGATACATTGTCCAGAGTGTTTCTTCATTCTTCCAGATGAATTTTTGCTTTAAAAATAAATATCCTGGGGCGCCTGGGTGGCTCAGTGAGTTAAAGCCTCTGCCTTCGGTTCAGGTCATGATCTCAGGGTCCTAGGATCGAGCCCCACAGCAGGCTCTCTGCTCAGCAGGGAGCCTGCTTCCTCCTCTCTCTCTGCCTGCCTCTCTGCCTACTTGTAATCTTGCTCTCTCTGTCAAATAAATAAATAAAATCTTTTAAGAAAAATAAATATACTATTAATGTGCATATTGTTGTTAAGAATTACTAGTTGAAGAAATAATTAGATTTTGTTGTTAGTTGATAAAAAATAGCACGTGTTCCTGATTTTTAAAAAATTCAGACCATATGTTTGATATAATAAAATTTTATAATAAATAAAATTTTATTTCAAATATTCAAACAATATTAAAAAATCACAAAAGGATAAAGTTCCTGCCCCATCCCAATTTCTAGAGGTTGTTTCTGTTAATAATAAATTTCTTATATAATACTTAATGATCTCTGATTTTACATACATTGAATCATACTGTTGAGGAACTTAAATTTTCTCTTTACTAATGCATCTTGGAAATTTCTCCCTGAAGTCCACATAGATTTGCCCCTTGTTTTTTAAGGTCTACATTGTATTCCCTTATGTGTAAGGACCACCTTGATGCAGCCAGTCCCCCACTGCTTGGCACTAGCGTTGTTTCCAGTTTTTGCTAATGAGAACAATAAACTCCCTTGGACATGGGGCTTTGGTCGTTGCTACACATAAGCCTGTAGGACCCTGAGCCGAAATCAAGAGGCAGATCCTTAACTGACTGAGCCCCCCAGGTGCCCCTATGCAATTTTCATGGATGGTACCAACTCACTTCCAGAGGGGTTGTAGCAACTGACATTTTCGCCCATAGTGTATGAGAATGTCTGTGTTCTGCAGATTCACCAGCTTTGGGTGAAAATTACCACACTTTACAAACTAGTAAGTAAAACTGTTATTAAAAAATCACGGTAATAATAGACATATGTGGAATAGCAATACATATTAAATGATCTTATCTGCAGAGAGGATTGTTTACAATCACCACAGAGAAGTGGGCTCGCTCCCCTTTTAACAGAGGACTTGGACTAGGGTCTGAAGATTAGCTCCATTGTTTATTATCCCAGTGACCTTGGCCACAGGTTCATCAAGCTTCTCTGTCTACAAAATGGTGATATTAAATGAAATAAAGCATGAAAAACCTCCCAGAACTAGTGTCTGGAGCCCAGTAAACACTGATTAATATTAGGAAGCAAGCGAGAGTGCTAGAGTCCCCGGCAAGTTTGAGAATGACCCGAGACATAACAGAGACCTGGGTTCTATTTCCCTCGCCCTCCTACTACCTTGCCAGGCTGCTTAATTTCTTCGAATTTTCTTGCTTGTAAGATGTCAGTGTGGATCCCTCGCATTCATTTGCTGATATGGAGAAATGTGAGTGGCGAGTTGAGTCACCATGTCCGTGGCAATTTACATGGACGGGAAGACACAGGTAGCATCCCTGCAAAAGAAAGCAGGTGGAATCTTGGCTCCACGTCTGTCACTGAGGCAGCGGAGAGAGGTTTGGCGATCAGACCCACCTACTGGCAGTCCTGCTTCTGCCCCTTGGAAGCCAGGGGACCTGGGCAAGTTCTTGCAGCCGTCAGTCTCAGTTTTCTCAATTCTAAAACACGGATAACAGGAACTACCTCAGGCATTATTGTGAGTATGAAGTAAGAATCTATGAAAGCACTTAGCAGCTGACCCCTGTTAAATGTTCAATATATTCATAGACAGCAAAAAGTCTCACTGTCTGATCCTAGCTTAGTGGTGGATTAGGAGGGACAGGATGCTTCCACAGAGTGGAACAAAGAGAAGTGTTAGCAGCCCTCACCTCCCAGTCACGCTCCCCATTTGTCAAGGTGACTCACACAGCCCTTTTCTCACTTTGGTAACTGTGAACAGCCCTGGTGCGGTGGGGGTGGTGAGGGCACAGGGCAGACAAAAGCCAGACTGCTCTAGTTTTTTTTGTTTGTTTGTTACTTTGATTGTTTTCTCCGGTTTCTTAAATGGTTGTAACTCCAGCCCGGCATCTCCTTCATTCTTCCTGGAAAGAAGTGAGAAGACATAAATTAAAACACATCTTTCATTGGAACTGCTTAACACAATGAGTGTTTGATTTGCAAAGTGGAAATGCTCATTCGTGGTGAACTTGGACAACATGGTGTGGGGATGAACAAGCTTTGGGTTTTTGCTACAGTGTTTCCCTGTCGGTTTGCATCTGCTTCAATTTAAATTTCAGTTATGATAGAACATATAAATTGCAAATATGAAGCTTTAGATGGAATTTCTGAAAAACGCCTTGTGAATCATTAATTTTTTTTTAATTTTGAAAATTCAAATTTATAGAGCGGATGCAAAGAAAAGCCCAATGAATACTTAGATGTATCTACTGTTATTATTATTTTGTCATATATACTAATACATTATTTTTGAGCTGTAGAAAGCTGCATTCATATGACATGCTCTCTCTCTCTCTCTCTCACCAGTAAAAGAGTTATAGGGATGGATATAGTTATATCAATAGTGTGACTCCTAGACACTCAGCTTCCCGAAGTTTGAGATCTCTTGTTCTATTTGGCTATATGGTTGGAAAGTAAGGGATCATGTTTGTAATAACTGCTGGATTGATAATTCCTGCACCACACATGCAAGATATATGACCCCTAAGCCTGTTACCGACTGTGTAAGCCAGGTCTCATTGCTCCCAATTTACATATTTGGTAACTGACACTCAGATGTTGAATCACTCCATTGATAAACCCAGGTTTGTCTTTTTGACAACACATCCCTTTTGGGGGATTCTCAGAGGGACATTTTAATACCAGCATTCGGAATGTTTTAACTTTAGTTTCTGGTAGAGGTGCAATATTAATTTCAGGTAATTCCTTCCACCAAGGTGGGGGTGGGGAGGGGGGCAGTGGAATGTGGAGTTTTATGGAAACCATAGTCAGGACTTTAGTGATAGAAACCAGAGATAATGGGGGTACCTGGGGTGGCTCAGATGGTTAACTGAGGTCGTGATCCCAAGATCCTGGGATCAGGCTCCCTGCTCAGTGGGGAGTCTGCCTCTCCTTCTCCCTCGGCCTCTCCTCCACCTCTCATGTTCTCTCTCTTTCTCTCTCCCAAACAAATAAATAAAACCAAAGGAAGGAAGGAAGGGCAGGAGAAAGGAAGGAAGGAAGGAAGGAAGGAAGGAAAAAAGAAAGAAAAGAAAAGAGAAGAAGCCAGAGATAATGAACTAACCCCTCAGGCTCAGAAGACTCTTCCTGGGATGTTTTGGGATGGCCTCTTACTAACCACGTACTGTAGGACAAATCGCCCTGACATAGTCTAGTCTCCTCATTTCTGAGATGGGGACAAGAATCAATACCTCGTTACCTGGGTTTTTGGTGAGACTCAAGTTTAGGAATTGCGATGACACAAGGAATTGGCATATCATTTTATTTGTAGGAGAAGGAGGGAGAGAGAAAGGAAGGAAGGAAGAGAAAGTGGATAGGACATTTTTATCTGTAGGAGAGAGAGGGAGGGAGGAGTAAAGGTCTAGGTGGGATGGCCGAAATCAAGGGACGCTTAGTTTCCTGAGCCTGGAGGGGAAGCTGACAGAAACTCACAGTCTGGGGAGAGAAGAAAGCATCTTTCAGGGAATTCCATTAGTTGCCACGTTGCGGAGACCCCATCCCCAGAATGTTCCTTCACGTGGCTGCGGGAGGAGGCGTGGGTTTTTGAGACCCCCCCCCCCGGCAAACTTCTTTCCAGACCATGGGGCACCCTGGCCTGCGCTCTGGCTTCCAAGTCACCCAAGCAAAGCGTCTTCCTTTCTTCCCCGGGGCGGCCAAGGTCAGGATTCAGAAAGACGGTGCGCCCAATGCACCGCAAGAATCTTCTGGATAAGCATCCTCCGTGAGCTCTGCCCAGCTCCTAGATGTTTCTGCGGCACCAGGTGCCTCCCCAGACCTTCGCCCTCGGCCAGACCGTTAAGGAGCAGCTTGAGGGCTCGCTCCTGAACGCGGGATGCCGTCCGCAGCTGGTGGACGCGGCGGCTGAGCGGGTGCGTGCAGGTGAACCGGCGCACATCGGCGCCGCGACCGCGAACTCCACTCCGGACGCGGTGGCGGTGGCGGCGCGATGTAGGCAGACTCTCTCCTTGTCATCCTCCACGGGTCCACTGAGCTCTCGCCAATAACTAACGAGAACAAAGCGTCCGTCTGGTTTCGTGGCTTTGCGCTCCCGGGATCGTAGCGGGTCTTTCAGACAAGAGAGAAAAACGAAGAGAAACCGGCGGCCCCACCGGGTGCCGCTGGAGACCCCCGCCATCAGCAGCTGCAGCGGCCAATTCGGAGAGCCCTCGGGCCCGGTCCGCTACGACCCGGCGTTACAGGTGCCCCCGAGCCGGGGGAGGGTCCGGGCTTTACCTCCGCCGGGTCGGGCTCTTGGGCCGAGGGCCGCTGGCCAGGCTCCAGACGCGGGGAGGTGCCAAGCTCACTTCGCGAGGGCGATGCGCGCGGACGCCCCGGGCGCGCTCCGTCCGCCCCTCTCGGCAGGAGCGCGCGAGGTCGCGCGCGCGGTCCTCCGGGACA
>LNAC01000201.1:1380886-1421307 GCA_002007465.1 Ailurus styani | reverse complement strand
CCCCGCGCCCCCCGGCCCGAGAGGAATGCAGCCGCCGCCGCCGCCGCCGCCCCCGGCCGGCCTACCGCAGATCATCCAAAAGTAAGAGGAGGGAGAGCGGAGGGCGGACTCCGGGTGTGCTTGGGGGACACGCCCCGGGCGCCCCGGTCTGTGGCTTCATCTCTCCTGTCGCCGCTGAACTCCGCGCGGCCGCCTGCCGTATGAAGTTTCCTTGTCCCCTCTCGGCAGAATCGGTGTCATTCCGGCTGTGCGTGAGGTCGGGGACAGGGAAGCCGAGCGACTTGGGGAAAGTAATTCTGCTTTTCCGTAATGATCCTCTTACGGCTCAGGGGCGTTACTGGGTCATTTGAACCTAAATAGCTCATGTTGGGGGGGAAACAGCCCAGAGACGCTAGTTCATCTTTCGGGTCCCAGAGGCCGCCGCGGTGTATGGAGAGCCGTGCGCGAGCGTGTGTGCGCCCGTGAGGGGGTGCGAGGGAAAGGCTGCCCCGCGGCAGCCGCCGTTCGTGTGCCCCTGGGGTGGCGAGCCCGTGACATCGCGGGGCGAGGACGGTGCGGGTGAGGGTGCCTCCGCTCCTGAAGGAGGCCCTTGCCGAGAGGGGCTCTGCGCCGCGCCGCCGTCCTGCGCGTCTGCGATTCGGATACTGTGCGGATCTTCTGAGGGGCCTTCCCGACGCGTCCGCAGGTCGGGGGTGGGCGACGGACTCGGAGAAGGTCTTTCAGCCCATTCTGGGGGGCGTGACAGTAAAACGGGGATGTTGTGTGGGTTCTTTCGAGATTTTGTTTGTCGTTTAAGGCCTAGAACGTTGGTTTGTTGGAAGAATCTTGATTCTCCTGAAGGCTTCCCTCAGCTTGTACTGAAGTCAGAACTGGTTTACGAAGAGTAGAAAAGTCTGAATGATGAATGCTTGGGTGGAATTGACGATGCTGGAGAAATGTGCAGCAAAATCAACCGTATGGAAAGGGGGAAGGCGTCAAGTGCTGGGTACTGATGCTTTGAGTTATGTAAACGTTTGAAAATGCAGTAAGAGAAAAAACCAGTAATTGTAAATGGAAGGAAATGGCACTTAAATACTGTTTTAAAAACTGACTTTAGAAAGAATAGAGAGAATCGTGAAAATTCAAGTTTGACATCAAAAAACGCCAGTAGTATCATATTTCTGAACAAAATGGTTCCCCTTCTTTGGTGAAATACTAAAGTTTCCATTTGTGACGACTTTCTGCTTTAATTGATTTTATCTGACTTTCAACTACTAACAAATTGCTAACTACGTGAACATGAAAATAATTATTTTGTTCCTATTGTTTTGCAAATTATTTAGGCTAAGATTTAACCAAATATGATTGACAGTTTAAGTACATCATTAATTAAAATGTATCCTCAGTTCTTAATAGAAATATAAACTGAGAGAAAAATATGTTTAAAACCTAAAGTTTCTTGACTAAAAAAACCCTAATTGACCAGTTATTAATTGGAAAACATCTAATGTGCTATCGGGCCAGGGTTCTGTGATTTGAGATTTCACTACCCATTAAATTTATTGAGTTTGCTTTGATACTCTAATCATCATACATTTTCCTAGCATTTACTTTTAATTAGGAAAAAGCTAGGAATTCTATGTTCACAGAAATATCTTTGTAGATAGGTGTCTGATTTACTCTGTTAGCTCATTTTGAAAATTCTATCTCTGGAATATCTTACTTTAGTAGATAAGAACTTTTCAAAGATACCCCCTTCTGCTCATAGCCCAGGATGGAGACTTCAAGAAGTGCCTGATGGGTCTGCCTTGTTTTGCATTGGTGACAGATCAGTGTTTAGAGGACAGGTTGAAGGCTGGTGACTGTGCCCATGGAAGTGGATGTCTGTGAGCACTTACATTTCAAAAACGTTCTTTATAAGGATGATTTGGGGTTTGCTCCCCTCAGAACCCGCTGTAATTCTGCTGGAACCAGGCATAACACGGCAAATGCTTTGCAGGTCCATCTTAAATGCGCTGAAACTTGAGCAGGTTATTTTGCAACTACGTTTGCATAATTTAATCTGAGCAACCATTTTTAATGTAGTTCGGAGGTGCTGTTTGCATCAGCCATCTTTGAGAAAACCTAGTGGGGAGATTGCCCTCGGCCACAAAATCAAGTGCCCGCATCTTGATTGAGAATTTTGTGAGCTAGAGCTTTGGATAAAATTCTTCTCTAGTGGATCGCATATAAAAGACATTTTATTGGGCAACCTTTGTTTATTCTAGCTATTTTAGTGAAGTCATTATGTAATTTGTAAGAGAAGTTTTGTTGAACTCTTTCAAAATGATAGAGATATCAATCTTTTTCATGTGCATAGGGTTGAAGGATTACAAGAATTGTTTTCACTTCTTAACATCCGTGTTAATGGTTTTCATTTATATCGGCTTGCATTTTGGATAAAGTCAAGGACTATGATAAAATAATTGTCGTGATCGTAATAAAAGCCTCTTCCTACTTAAGTGTGTCGTATTTGGTCTTGGGAGAACTGCTGTATACCACATTTAAGTAGTTAAACACATGAAGTATGACGACGAATAATGAGACTGATTCTGATACTTGTATTATGGAAGCCGGTCTCGCTACTCAGAAAGAATGCATCGAAAGTTAATTTCGGTACAGTACTTTTGTTCTACTCAGGTATACTTAGTTTTCTTATTATTGCGTTCTTAGCTTCAGTCAAGAATCACCCTTGACCTTTCTGCTCATATTAAGCCCTGACTCCTGGCCAATATTAGCATCACGTCTAAAGATTATCAGCCATGTTTAGACATATAACTTGTATCTTGTAAGATCTTTGTTTTAAATTTGTATTCTGTGAATTGGCCAATGTGAAGATATTATTGGGTAAGATGTAAACCATTGTGTGAACCATGTGGGTACAAAAAATATAAATAATAACTTAAGAGGAGATTTAGGATGAGTGTAGGAAATCAGAATAATTTGATGACTTAAAATATATATATATTCTCCATATTAGCAGAAGTAAGACAACATTGATGTGTTTTGGTGAATGTTTTATAAGGATTTACTTCCTGAAACATTCACAATATTTTATTTCCAAAAGCATTTTATGTTTTAATTGTGTGCTTTCAAATCAAATCTAATTCTTGACTCATGAGAAGTTATTTATTAACCCTGATGAATAGCAGACATGAAAATTTAGGTTGTAAATTTTAAAACTTTCTTCTAAATGGAAATGGAGTCAGTTAATTCTGTGTGAAATATTGAAGTCAGTTGTTAGATGCAGCTATAAAGTGTCACTAATCATGGTGAAAATTAGCCAAAGAAGCACACACACACACCTTTTGTGAGGTGAACGTGTAGGTGATTTGCCTAAATTATTTGACTTGCAGCAAAATATTACTACCTAATGCATGACATCAGATTATACATTTGAGTATAGGTGAGTTATTTTATTTCCCTTCCAGATTATTTTGATAAGCAATGAATAAAAATCAATTATAAAACCAGAAAAGGTTTTGGTTTAGAATTTGATAGAGAGTGTCTGTCACCTGCATGTGTTTGTGACTTAGAAGGATATAAACCCAGCTTTGATTTCTTAAGGTTATAGTCTTCTGCATTGCGTTAGGACACTGGTTGACTGTTTTCAGGGCAAAGGCTCCCCTGATTCAGTATAGGAAATGTTACAAGTAGTTATTCTGCTTGCAGATAATTTTACAGACTTTGCATTTGGAAGGCGTTACATGTAACTCTCAGGGAGCAATATAGAGACAAGTTGTGTATGATGTTGGTGCACTTTGATGGGGATGCTGACAATTACATCCAGAATCGTGGAGGAAATAAGAATTTGCCAAAAACGGACATTACCTCACACTCATACTTGGTCCTTTTCTGGAAAGAGGATGGAATTTCTAACATCTGTGCCAGTTTCTAACATCAGTTTGAGTCCATTTTTAGGGAAAACAGGATACACTTGTAGAAGGAATTTTGAAAATTTTGAACACAATCTTAAGCTGCACGTAGGACAAGTATTCAGCAGGAGAAAACATCTGAGAGGATTAAGTGTTTACCCAAAACAGGGAAGGAGAGAGAATGGGTTCTTTTCTTAGCATTCTGAAAACTTTCTTTGCTTCTCTAGAAAGGTATTTTTTTCTTGAAAAGTTTTTCTTTAGCATTTGTTCTGATAAGTATTTTTAGATAGGAAGTATAGCCATCCAGTTATGAGTTTTTTTTCAAATTGCCAAAGAGATCAGTATTATGAAATGTAGTACATTATTCCCATTAGTCATGGTAAGTGGCTATGCATATGGTGAACACAGAGCATTCTAATGCCAGTGCCATGAGGAGGGGAAAGAGAAAAAAATTATCACCCATTTTATTCTTCTACACACTTACTCTTTTGTTACCTTATTAGCAGTTTGTCAAATTAATAATTTTAAAAGCCTCGATCCGTCTGTTGGAATGTGGATTCTCATCTGTTAAGATCTCTTTGCCTGTCCTTATGATCACCAGGGGGAAAAAACCCCACCAGGATTGACTCACAGTGAAACGATCCTACATTTTCTAGTTTCTCTCTCTTTCTCTGATTTATTTTTCTTGTGGCTGCAGGTTTCTTGATTCCAGTTAAACTAATGTTTCTTCCCTGCCCATAACAGCTAATCCTTAAGTAAACAAACCAATATAGCTGAATTCACAGCACTGATAAACAAGAATCTAAAAAATGTTAGGAACTGGGGTCTAACCCGGGGATAGAATTAAAATGGACTGAACTACACACAGAAAGCAAGAAAGGAAGAAGCTTGAGAAAGTGGACTTAAAACCCTCAGAGAGATATTGGGAGGCAGGGCACCCCTCACCCTTCCTCCGCCCTGGTCCCCCTGCCAGACAGAAGCTTGAAGGGGTCTCCTGTGTCGCAAAATCCCACTTAATCTGATTTTTATTTCCTGCCACTGTACTTGTCTTGTTTAGGATGGTCTAACTGATATGATCTTGTGTATTTTAATAGGGAAAGTTGCTGTGGATCCACAGCTGGTGTGAGTGACTGGTAGCTGTGTTTAGAATAGTGCATTGAAAAGTTTTGCAGAAAGTAAAGTGATCCGTATTCCAGAATCAGGGCAAAGACGGTAATTAGTGGTTTACAGAAGGGAGCACATGGCAGTTCCCTTTCTGGTTAATGAACCTGGCTGGATCTTGCCTGAAATGTGTGATATACTGGAAGCCTACTATTGCTTGTTCCCACCAGTGGGAAGACTGGGAAATCCCAACTTTAATTAAAAAGGCACATTTTTGAGTCAAGAATGTGAATTTGGCTTCCAACTCCACCTACGGGGTGTTGGTGGTAGGCTGATATTTTGCTCGGCTCAATGGGTGGTCATTTTAAATTCCACCCAACTAAGGTTTCAGTCATCAGCATTTACAGACAGCAAATTTGGGTACAAGTCAGCACTGCTAGCTGTTTGAGGAGGAGGTGAAAGGGAAGGGCCCTCTACCCCCAGTATTTTGGATATGACACATATATCCATCCAATATGATAAAGTCTTTATAGTGGCAGAAGTTATAGCCAAGTTAATTGATCTGCCTCTTTTCTACAGTTCCTGCTGGATTTTATAAATAAGTCCCCTGATGGTTTACAAGGCAACTTTTCCAACTCGCTGACAGCACATCTGTCGGGGAGGTGGTACATATTGATGTGAATGTACTTTATGAGCAAAATGAGCCGTTAAACAACTTGCATGAGGATGTGTTAATAACTTGCAGTTCAGTTTAGCTAATAAATCTTTCCACGTGCTCAGAAACAAGAGGCTGGGGGTCATGCATGTGTTTAAGGATGGTTATTTTGAAGACCCATGAAGACAGTCTTCACACCACGTTTCCCTTCCCTTTCTATGCAACTGCTTTCTCGCGATTACAGTAATGACCCATTGGTTCTCAGTTACCACTTCCCACTCCAGCGGCAACCTGGAAACCTCCACTCACAGAGGGCTGGACATCTTAAATACTTCCCCAGTTTTGCAGCTTGTCTCTAGGTTGTTTCCCAAATATGTTTTTGGCTCTTATTAGATCTGCCTCTAAACTTGACCTCCAACATTATGCAGTGAAAGGAGTAGACAAGGTAATCTATACAGTATTTAAAAGATGTTTTAATTTCACTAAATTACTTCTTTTAGTTTACTTTGAATTTGTTAATGCATAAAATGATCTAGGATCTGCCTGATGTTGCAGAGTGTAAAATGTACATCTTTGCTCTAAATTAATTATGAGGTTTCTGACAAAGAGGGTCAAAGCAGAAAAGAAAACCCTGGACTGGGAGAGAGTGACCTGGACAAGCCAATTAACCTTCTTAATCCAGCCTCTCCAGGGATCAGAAATGATCAACGGCAGTCCCTTCTGAGACTAAAATTATGTGAATCTCCAGGAATATTGCTGAATTATCATCAGGGTAGAATGCCTCCCCTCTCCCATACGTCTGATACAGAATATATTCCATACCAGTTACAGTTTAGCCGTGGGTATAAGTACATGTTTGTGAGACTGCTCACTCATGAAAACAACAATAACTATAAAAAGGAATTAAATACATCCCCTAACGTTTGCAAAGCATATTTAGATCAGTGTTATAATTTTAAGTTAGAAAACTAGACAGAGGCGTCAGTGAAAAGACAAACATTTTATACGGTTGGCTGATCACTAGAAATTTTTAAAAAGAAAAACAAATTATTCGGGAATGTTCATTACTTGGGAAGGTTGAAGTGAGTACTAACGTGTGCAAAAAGTGAATACTCGAGTTCGCAAATAGAGTTTTCAATGCGAGAGGCAGATGCAATAATTTTCATTTGTCTAAGTTGGATTGTATTCAGCAATTTGTTGGGATTGTGTTTGGTGATGTTATTGTTTTCAGAAGCACAAACCGTGAACAGGACCGGCGAGTGTCCTTTGGGGCAGGGCTACTCCGACTCCGAGTCCGCAACCGTGTGGCACAGTCGGCCCGAACTTGCGGCCTAAAAAACACTTTGCGAAGAGATCACGAGTGTCCAAAAGCTGAGCCTCAGGTTTGTGTGTGGCCTCCTTGAAGAAACCAACTGTTGTTTCCAGACCCTCCCACAGACTGGGTCTCCTCCGCGCCCTGCGTCCTCGGGACTGGCTGCGTCATCCATAGCCTGCCGTTATGAGAGCCTTTATCTGATACTTGAAAAGATATTTTTTTAACCTTCTGCATAGAAAGGGAATGCGTAGTGTCTCGATTTGTAGACTAAATCTTGATTCATAGACTTTAAGATAAATACGTAATGAAGATGAACATAAGGATAGTTAACTGCAGTTTTGTCTAGGAGAGCAAAAAATTAGAAACCAAGTGAAAGTTTTCCAGTTGGGAAAATAAATGGTGTGCATGTAATTCTGTTATATTTATTAATATGGAATATAAAATAATATGGACTATAGTATTGTTAACTAAAAATGACAAACAGCATGTATACAAAGAATCTCCTATCTTAAAAAAATGTATGTGGATGTGTGGGTGGGTGTCCTCAGTCCTGGAAAAGCATCTAAAGAACAAATATAAAGATGCTAACAGTAGTTCTAACTCGAGGTGATTCAGTTATAGGGTTTTTAAAAAATACTTTCTACTTTTTTTCAGTGTGTGTTCATTAATTAATTAATTATTTTTATTAACATATAATATATTATTTGCTTCAGAGGTCCAGGTCTGTGAATCATCAGTCTTACACAATTCACAGCACTCACCATAGCACAGACCCTCCCCAATGTCCATCACCCAGCCACCCCATCCCTCTCACCCCCCTCCACTCCAACAACCCTCAGTTTCCTGAGATTAAGAGTCTCTTATGGAAATTTTATTATCAGAGAAAATAGAACTTGCTATTTTTAAAAAACAAAAGTAGGAATAGACATTTCATATTGGTATTACACTATCTTTAAGACAGAACTGCCTATTTGTGTCTTAGACTTTAGTTCTGGAAGGCATCTGAGGGCTGCTTTAGCCCAGCCTTCCTGTTTTTCTAGGTAAGGCAAGTGACCTCAGAGAAGTCAAGTAAATTATTCAAGGTCACACAGCAAGGGTAGTGGGTAGAGGTAGGTTGGGATAGGAATCCTCACCTCTCTGTCTATTGAATTTTCTGCCAGGCTTCCCTTTTGTGTGCCTGAAGTTGGGGAAGAGAGAAATGGAAAACATACATAAATTCCCCATTTATCAACTGGCTCTAGTCTGCTCAGATCCCCCAGAGGGACTGGAATAACATCCTTAGGTATGGTATCGCCTCTCCACTGCCCCCCTCCCCCGCCCGTTGGTTTTTTTGCACGTGACAGTAGACCAGCCTCTCCAGAGCATCTCATGCCCTGTTCCATCCTGCCAAACAAGCCGGACAGCACTTTTTTTTTTTGGTCCCTGAACTATTTGAAAGTAAGTTGCATAACTGCAGTTCTGTTATTCGAAGGAAATTGATCTTAAATAATTTTATCTAACGAGCACTAGATTTTTAACTTTTTCCATTTGTCAGAAAAATGTCTCCCAATAGCTCTTTTAAAACCCCCTGGCTCAGACTCACAAGTGCATTTGTTGAAAATGTTTTTTTTTAAATTAGCAACTATACCTTCCTTTTTCTGTTCTTCATGATGGAAGGTTCCAGGCTAGTTATCTTGTAGAATGAGCCATGATCTGGAGATGAATATTAGTTCCTCATGACCAGATTTAGGTTAAGCATTTTGGCCAGGATCTGCAGTAGGTGCTGTGGGTTCTCTTAAGTTTGATCAGTCGGTTAATGAGGTCACCTCCAGAGCTCTCCATTGTAATGGGCCATTTTTCTCTTTGTGATTAGTAAGCTGTCTATGAGAGTGATACTGTGAAACCCTCTGAATATACTGTTTCCCAGCAAACTTTCACCTCGTGGATTTATCTTTTTAAAAAAATATATCTTATTTATCTTTTTCAGTAAGCTCTATGTCCAATGTGGACTTGAACTCATGACCCCAAGACTGAGAATCGTGTGCTCTACAGATTGAGCCAGCCAGGCACCCCTCATGGTTTTATCTTTTAATTTGACCATATTTTTAAAAGTCTCCTTCAATAAAATGTGGAACTGAAATTATAAATAAATATTACTTTAGAATGGATTAGTTTGGGTGTTTAGTTTAAATCAGTTGGCCTTGCAAATATGTGTGCATTGGACCTGCCCCAGGTATTACCTGGAGACTCTGGATTTTTCCAATCCTGACTTGCTAAGAACCTAACTGATGGGCCAGCCACTTCCCACTTAACCTCTGCGGCAGGCATTGTGTCACGGGCTGCAGTAGTTTTTAATGTCCATACAGAGAGAATATAAATCCCTTTTCATGTTAATGGCACAAACGGATACTAATGTAATTTTTGCTAGCTCACACAATGTTTTAGGCATCCTCTTGAAGCTAAGTCAACTCTTCGCAGAAACCTTTTATCTTCCTTTTCAAGATCACTATATGAAGCTGACTTTAAAAATGACTGATGACTTGCCCTGGAGCCTAAACTGGGTGAGTCCTGGAGTTGGTCTGTGACTACCAGTTTGTTCATGCTTTTTAGATTTAAATTACATAGCTATTTTTGCCTCTTCCAGATTGGTACTCTTATTTTCATGCACAAAATATGTATGGGTGTGGAGAGTGGTGTGGAGTAATGAAAAGAATCAAGAGCAAGCCTGCTCTATGTTAGAGTCAGCTTTGCCACCACTAACACAGAGCCTCAGTGTTCTCATCTGTAAAAGGGAACAGTAATAGAGTAACAACTAATATTTGTTGGGTGCTTCCTGGGTGCCACCTACTATCCTCAGCACCTCGTGTATGCTAAATCCATTTAATCATTTAAACCGTCTAAAATCCTGTGAGGTAGGTGTTGTTATTCTCCTCATTTTACAAGTGAGGAAATCAAGTCAGAAACTTACCAGGACTTGGGCGCCTGGGTGGCTCAGTGGGTTAAAGCCTCTGCTTTCAGCTCAGGTCATGATCTCAGGGTCCTGGGATCGAGGCCCGCATCGGGCTCCCTGCTCAGCGGGGAGCCTGCCTCCTCCTCTCTCTCTGCCTGCCTCTCTGCCTACTTGTGATCTCTCTCCCTCTGTGAAATAAATAAATAAAATCTTTAAAAAAAAAAAAAGAAACTTACCAGGACTCAACAAAACTAAGAAAAATAATATTTATGAAACAACTGATGGAATGAGGCTGGAGTGAGAGAATGTTCTGTAAATTACGGTGGTCATATCCTCTCTCTGTAAATATGTGTCCGCAAAATAATTTATAGAAAACCCATCACTTACAACCCATCACTGCTGAAATAAATCTGAAGGGGGTCCAATTAAATTTGAGATAAACGAAACATTCCAATTAAAAACATTCTTTCCTGTTTCTTTTTCCCTTGCTTTTTTTCCTTGTAGCTTTAAGTGTGCCTTTTGGTTTAAAGTGAAATCCATATCCCAATTTAAATTCCATTAGCAAGTCGGACTCTGGCATTTGATTTGCTGTCTTTCTCTGCTTGTTATGCATGTTAGGCAAGATCTGAATTTGATGCTCACAGAGAGTATATAAACACTTACAATCCTCTCAGCATGTGCTAAAATCATAACAGATAGGATAGTTTGATTTGCAAAGAGAGCGTCTGCCAAGTTCTACCACACCATTTTTAAACCAATTCAAAAAACTGGATTCAGCAATGATTTAAGTATCCTAGGTTCCTATAAATAGCAAGAAGAATTCCTGACTACAAACGTGGCAACATCAAGTTCGCTTAGTCTCCAGCAGACATATGGTGAATGGTCTTAGTTGACGTGGTCACAGGTGTCCTTTTGCTTTAAGATACCATTGTATGTAGATGGCAGACTTAATAGAGTCAGTTAGGGAAGGATTGTTTGCTTTTGACCTGTGAAAGGGTTTACAGTAAAGATCCTTTAAACAGTGAGTTTCTCAGTGTATTTCAGATAAAAATTTAATAAGTCTAAGAATTCAGAGGTCCAGCAATAATTTTTACAAAATTTTTTGTCTTTTTTCAGTTTTATAGAGGTTTAATTGAAATACACTAAGCTGTATATGTTTAAAGCATCCTTCGAATAATCAGAATAATAAACATTTTTATTACCCCCGAAAGTTTCTTTATGCCTTTTATGATTTATCCTTCTCTCTTTCCCTTAACCCTCTTTCCTCCCAGGTAGCTACTGACCTGCTTTTTATCACTGTAACTTGAGTTTTTGCATTTTCTAGAATTTTATACAAATGGAATCATAGTTGTTGGTGTGGTAGGGTTTTTTTTGTTTGTTTGTTTTGTTTTGCCTTTTTTTTTTTTTTTTGGCCTGATTTCTTTCACTTAACATAATGATTTTTTTGGGGGGAAATATATATTTTTTTAAATCGTGACAAAATACACATAGCAGAACATTAACCATTTTAGCTATCTTATTTTTTAAATTTATTTTTATTTTTAAAAGTAATCTCTATGCCCAACGTGGGGTTCAAACTCACAACCCTGAGATCAAGTCATATGCTCTACCGACTGAGCCAGCCAGGCACCCCACTTTTTAGCTATTTTAAAGTGTAGTTCAGTGGTACTTAGTACATTTGCACGGTTGTGGAACCATTACCGTTATCTAGTTCCAGAGCATTTGCATCACCCCAAAAGGAAACCCTGTCCCCATTAAGCAGTTATTCACCATTCCCTCCTCCCCCCCAGGCCCTGGCAACAACGAATCTGTTTTCTGTCTCCATGGATTTGCCTATCCTGGACATTTCATATAAATGGAACCATACTATGTGTGGAGTTTTGTATCAGGCTTTCTTTCACTTAGTATTTTTTTTTTAAAGATTTATTTACTTATTTCTGTGAGAGAGAGGGAGTGAGAGGGAGAGAGAGAATCATGAAGCAGTTTCTCCTCTGAGCACAGAGCCCCACTTGGGGCTTGATCCCAGCACCCTGAGATCATGACCTGAACCCAAATCAAGAGTTGGCTACTTAACCAACTGAGCCACCCAGGCACTCCTAGCATAATATTAAGGTTAATCTGTGTTGTAGCCTGTATTAGTACTCTATTCCTTTTTATTGCTGAATAATATTCCATTGTCTGGACAGGCAACTTTTATCCATTCATTGGCTGGTGGATTTGGGCTTTTTCTACTTTTCAACTATTGTGAGTAGTGCTCCTCTGAACATTTATGTATAAGTTTTTGCTTGGACATCTGTTTTTAATTCTTTTGGGTATATATCTGGGAGTGGAATTGCTGAGTCATATGGTAATTCTGTGTTTAATTTATTGAGGAAACTGCAAACTTTCCCAAAGTAGCTGCACCATTTTATATTCCCATCAGCAATGAATGAGTGTTCTTATTTCTCCACACCTTGCCAACGCTGGTTATTGTCCTTTTTTTTTTTTTAAATTGTGGCCATCCTAGCGGGTATAAAGTGGCATGTCATTGTGATTTTGATTTGTATTTCCGTAATGACTGATGATATGGAGCATCTTTTCATGTGCAACAAGACAATTTGTATCTCTCCTTTAGAGAAATATGTATTCACGTCCTTTGTCCATTTTTAAATTTAGTTGTTTATCTTTCTTGTGACATTGTAAGGGTCCTTTATAAATTCTGGATATTAGATCCTTAGCAGATACATGATTTGCAAATGTTTCTTTAATTCTATGGGGTTTCCTCCTGCATATGATTTTAATTTTTATCCTTTTTTTTCTTTTGCATATGTCCAAAGTATGGTCCTTTTTATTGTCGAGTGGTATTCTGTCTTATGGATATATCAAAATGGTTTCTCCATTCACTGTTGATGTATATTTAGGTTGTTTCTGGTTTGGGGCTATTACAAATAAACCTGGTATGAATATTCCTTTACAAGTATTTATATACTTGGGTAGTTTTCTTGGGTAAATATCTAGGCCAATGATAATTTAATCTTTTAGGAGCACAGATGTTATGTAGAAGAGTAATTTTTGGGTGAAAACACCTTTGAATTTTTATTATTGGGTCTTTGAACAGAGCATGTGAAATATGATCCTTTGAGGCATTTAAAGAACACACTTTTCATCTTAGTTTTCAGGGTCAGTCACTCATCAGTTTCGTTTCTTTTTTTCTCCTACTGGTGAATCTTCTCCCAATAATTTTTCATTTGACAAATAATTTTTACTGTGGAACTTGGGACACAAGATGAATAAGATGACAAAGCTGCAGAACTTCAAGCTCGAAGGGACCGGTGTTTCTGTGGTATAGAAAAGAAAGCCACGTCCAAAAGGAAGGCTTGATTTACCGAGGTCCATTCAGCCGTTAGAGAAATTAAGTGAGCAGAGGACTCTTATGTGCCTGTGGAAGTCATTTTAAGTCTTCGAGTTACAGGTGTGCACAAGTGACATACTGCCGGGGTTGAGTGACTGGCACCATATTCCTGCTCTGCGTAGGGTTCGCCTCTCTTTTTGAGTTTACCCCACTTAATCCTCCAACAACTCCGGGAAGCAGGTAGGGGTTAGGTAATTACCAGTGGTTCAGAGCTCCCTAATCAATGATTGGAGAGGCTAGGCCTTCTGCCCCTTTTCAACTTGTATGCCCTCCTTCCTCTCTGGTGAACCTTTCCCTACCTCCATGCCAGCTGCTACTGCCTTAATTCAGGCCTCCCAGCTTCTCTCCCCCTGCCTCCAGCTGGGCTTGGCCTCACATCTTTCTCTTCTCCCACCAGTTCAGCTTTAATCTTGTCGTCGATGTGCTCAAAGCCCTGCCTTGGCGTCTTGTCTGTAGGTTGAGATTCAGACTGCTTAGATGCCTTTCTGGATCTCCACCAACTTAGCTGCCCACGCCTGACCCTACTGTTTGCCCAGCGGCCTCCTGCTCTCTCTCCCTATACTACCTTTTCTCCTCAACTCAAACATTCCTTTCATCTTTATGGATTCTGCTTAGACCTCGTGTCTTCTAGGGAGCTGTCCCTGACCCCACACAAGAATGTAGGCTGGGAGCCCCTTTCCTAAGAGGGCTTGTGGTCCCCAGCTGTAGCATTTACTTCATGCTTAGCTCCTGTAAGTCTCCCCTAAAGACCCCACAAAGTCCTTGAGGTTGGGGCCAGAGTCTTTCATCTTGGTGTCTCTAGCATCTGGCAGGGTCCCTGGCACGTAGTTTGCCAAATACATGAGAGAATGAGCAAGTTGACTGCAGCCTACCTATAGATCTAGTTGACTTGGTGATGAGAAAAACCTGTCAGGGTGTTTTCATGGGTGAGAACTGACACGAGAACAAAGCTCGGTTGGAAAACCACTTATGTGTTATTCAGCCTGCCTGTCCAGAAGGGCTAGAGGAACACAAACACCCTGCCTTTATGTTTGGAGAGGTGGTACAAGGGAGACACAGACCCGAGGATTAAGAAACCCAAGCTCTGTTCTTGCTCTACCTTCAAGCCACTGTGTGAGCAGAGATAGGGCCCTTAGCCTCTTAGGTTCCACATTTGTTAAAAGAGGACCCGGATGTGGGCTTGTTACAGGACACGGGGTTTGTTATAACCATCAGCGAGATGACATGGGAACATGCTTTGATAAGAGTAACGTGCTGAATCCACGTGTGTCATAATGTGACCAGTCTTCATCTCCCGCGGCCATCTCCAAGCAGGGACTTGATTATGACTTTCAAGGGACAGGCAGTTTCCAGGCTGAATTTCTTCTTCCAATCCAAATAGGAGAAATGGTGGAAATGGCCACTTAGACTACCCCTAAAGTCCTGTTGCATCAAAGCTTTAACAACAGAAGTTTCTGGATCACAAACGTGGTTTTTAAGTCCTAAGCAAATACAATGCTTATTTGAAGCCATTGCTAAAACAACACAACTCAAGACAACTGTGACACCAAGACACTTTATTATTACCTTACCATTTGCTATAATGACACTTTAATTGGAGCAATGATAAGGACAGTGGACCAGGGGCAGCTGCACGAAAGAGTTGCCCATTTGGCCTTTGAACTCACAAACACTGCTTTTTCCTCTTCCTGAGATGGTGTCAGGAGGCTTTCAGAATGGTCCAGTGTTTGACATACTGTCCTAGGCTGCCCTGCAATACAGCTTCTGACCAAACAAGGTTGTCCCTAAGCCCCGGCAACAGAATTGTTTACCTTTTCAAGAAGGGTGGGAAAGCACCCAGATCCACACGGGGCGTGTGCCCAGGCCAACTTCAAGGAGTTCGTGCTGTGAGACCTAAGGTTCTTAGGAGGTTGTTTAAAATGAAAAACCAGGGCGCCTGGGTGGCTCAGTGGGTTAATGCCTCTGCTTTCGGCTCAGGTCATGATCTCAGGGTCCTGGGATAGAGGCCCGCATCGGGCTCCCTGCTCAGCGGGGAGCCTGCTTCCCCCTCTCTCTCTCTGCCTCCTTGTGATCTCTCTCCCTCTGTGAAATAAATAAATAAAATCTTTAAAAAATAAAAATAAAAAAAATAAAATGAAAAACCACGTCAGCAGGGCCTGTGTGGTGGTTCCGTGTGAGCTAAGTGCATCCGTGACAAGATCAAACATGCCTTCCTTAGTGAGGAGCAGAAAATCGTTGCGAAAGTGTGGAAGGCACAATCATGGAGTCAGAAAGCTAAATAAACAAATGAAGCTTTTTTGAGTAATTAAAAAAAATTGCCCAGAAAATGAGCTGTTGCCTATGACGTCTCGATGAGACCTACTCCAGCCAGCCTCTCAAAATCGTATCTTCCATCTTCCTCTCCAGTCTCCCTTACTTTGCTCTTTGAACCATAGCACTTTCTCTCTTTCCAGATGGTGTAATGTGCTTCTTTCACTTACTGTGTTTTTACCGAATGTGTGTCTTCTCCCTGCCTGCCTGCGTCATGCCTGCTCTCTTGGAGGGGAGGCATTTTATTCTGTGACTTGCCCTCCCCCTCCCCACACACCCTAAGACCCATACCTGGCACCTAGAAGCAGCTCACTCATTGTTTGAAGGGCTGGATGAGCTGTTACTAAAGATGTCAAGCTTAGACATTTTTACACAGTGGCCTTTTGCTTCTTCTCTGAGCCCATCTAGGCTGTGAACTCTCTGTGACTCTGGGATCTGAGTTTGGTGGAAAAGGAAACGGAAATGAAAGTGCAAGGTATGGGAGGATCATAGCCTCTGCTTCTGTGTGATTCTTGGAAGTAAAAGAAGGTACAGAACTGGGCTGCTCCTCCTGGTCCCAGGCATCAGTGACTCAGTACTCCTATCCCAGCCTGGCTCCCCTGACAGTGACCAGTCTTGTTGGACTCCCTTTGGCAGAGACGAGCTGTGCATTTGGGGGGACTTTGTTGTTGGACAAAGAGCAGGAAGGGCTAGGTCTCACTCAGTCCCTTGCAATAGGGGCCCAAAAGAGTAGCACAGCCACGTGTCCAACAATAGGGGATTAGTGAATCAATTCTGCTGTGTCCTCCCATGCAATGAGGACTATCTCTGTGTGCTGTCAGAACTCTCAGGGATGTATTAAGTGGAAAAAGCAGGGTGCAAAAAATGTATATAGTTGCTACCTTTTATGTAAGAAAAGGAAGAATAAGAAAATTATTTCCTTTAACTTTATTTTTTAGAAGATTTTATTTATTTGAGAGAGAGAGGAAGAGAGCGAGTGAGGGAGAGTGAGAGAGCACCAAGCATGGGGAGTGGGAGAGGGAGAGGGAGAGGGAGAGCCCCATTGTGGGGCTCTACCCCAGCAGGAAGCCCATTGTGGGGCTGAGCCTAAGGCAGATGGTTAACTGACTGAGCCACTCAGGCACCCCATAACTTTATTTTTTTTTTAAAGATTTTATTTATTTAACACAGAGAGAGAAATCACAAGTAGGCAGAGAGGCAGGCAGAGAGAGAGGAGGAAGCAGGCTCCCTGCTGAGCAGAGAGCCCGATGCAGGCCTCGATCCCAGGACCCTGAGATCATGACCTGAGCCAAAGGCAGAGGCTTTAACCCACTGAGCCACCCAGGTGCCCTATTTTTTTTTTTTAGAGATTTATTTATTTGAGAGAGAGAGAGAGAGGAAGCAGGGGGAGGGGCAGAGGGAGAGGGAGGCAAGCTGACTCCCTGCTGAGCAGGGAGCCTGATGACTTGGGGCTCCATCCCAGGACACTGAGATCATGACCTGAGCCAAAATCAAGAGTTGGATGCTTAACCAACTGAGCCACCCAGGTGCCCCTATTTCATATAACTTTAAAACATAATAATTTGATTATATATTTCTAGTGGAATGTATCTTAAAGTCCAAAAAACTTCCAAATAAATCTTAAACTTTTCAGTAATATTTTTAGTAATAATACTGATATTACTATATATTTTATATGTATGTAAAATGAATAATTATGTTAGGGGTGCCTGGTTGGCTCAGTTGGAAGAGCATGAGACTCTTGATCTCGGGGTTGTGAGTTCAAGCCCTACGTTGGGCATAGAGATTACTTAAATAAAATAAAAACTTAAAAAAAATAAGTAAATTATGTTAAAATCATCAGAAACCAATATTTTTAGTATGTAAAAAAACGAACAGTTTCGTAATGAAAGGTGTTAAGTAAAAATCCTGTAATCCTGAATTTGAATCGGAAATGTCAGTATGAATTCCTGATATATTGGGCACCTGGGTGGCTCAGTTGCTTAAGCGTCTGCCTTCAGCTCAGGTCAGGTCATGATCCCAGTGTCCTGAGATCGAGTCATGCTCAGTGGGGAGCCTGCTTCTCCCTCTCCCTTTCTCCCTGCTTGTGCTCTCTCTCTCTCTCTCTAATAAATAAATAAAATCTTTAAAAAATATTCTNTGGGTGGCTCAGTTGCTTAAGCGTCTGCCTTCAGCTCAGGTCAGGTCATGATCCCAGTGTCCTGAGATCGAGTCATGCTCAGTGGGGAGCCTGCTTCTCCCTCTCCCTTTCTCCCTGCTTGTGCTCTCTCTCTCTCTCTAATAAATAAATAAAATCTTTAAAAAATATTCCGATATACCTTCTGTTTAGCAAATGAGAAAGTATTTCCTAACTTTGTCCACTGAAAAGCCTAGAAATAATGACCAACTCAGTAGCAATAAGCACCTGTGACATCTAGATCATGGCGTTTAAATACAGCCTCCCACTAAAGAGCACTAAGAGGGGCGCCTGGGTGGCTCAGTGGGTTAAAGCCTCTGCCTTTGGCTCAGAGCATGATCTCAGGGTCCTGGGATCAAGCCCCATATCAGGCTCTCTGCTCAGCAGGGAGCCTGCTTCCTCCTCTCTCTCTCTGCCTGCCTCTCTGCCTACTTGTAACCTTTCTCTCTCTGTCAAATAAATAAATAAATAAAATCTTAAAAAAAAATAAAGAGCACTAAGATTCCTCAGAAAAGTGGCTGATTCTAGGTCTGGGACAGGAAATGCACAAGATGTATAATAATATTTTATTATNATGATCTCAGGGTCCTGGGATCAAGCCCCATATCAGGCTCTCTGCTCAGCAGGGAGCCTGCTTCCTCCTCTCTCTCTCTGCCTGCCTCTCTGCCTACTTGTAACCTTTCTCTCTCTGTCAAATAAATAAATAAATAAAATCTTAAAAAAAAATAAAGAGCACTAAGATTCCTCAGAAAAGTGGCTGATTCTAGGTCTGGGACAGGAAATGCACAAGATGTATAATAATATTTTATATCAGTAAACAAAGAAGCTATCAAAGACCACTTGTGTCCCAAGTTGAAGGGCCTCCCACAGTGCCCAAATATGGAACAGTTGGACCATTAAAGAGAGTACATGTAGTGGATTGACATTCATTAAATATATGACAATGTAAAATTCCTCAGTTAAAAATTCAATGATCCTCACTGGAAGAGGGTGGGGAACCAACCCGTTCTGAAAACAGGTCAAGGAAGGGAAAGAATCAGACATTTATTCTGTCCTTTTTAATTGGTTACCTTAAGGTATCCAAATTGTTGATGAAGGAAAGTTGTTTTGTTTTTGTTTTTGTTTTTTTTGAGGGTTTATTTTTTTAAAGATTTTATTCATTTATTTGTCAGAGAGAGAGAGAGAGAGAGAGAGAGCGAGCACAAGCAGGGGGAGCGGCAGGCAGAGGGAGAAGGCAGGGAGCCTCCTTCCCAGGGGGAACTCCTTCCTAGGCGGGACTCCATCCCAGGATCCTGGGATCATGACCTGAGCTGAAAGTAGATGCTCAACCGACTGAGCCATCCAGGTGTCCCAAGAAAAGTTCTTTTTTGTAGGTGAATATTATCTAATAAATACAGGAAGAATATAGAATTGGAACATCATCATTTTGTATCCTCCTGTGAATTATGCATTTAGACAACATGGTTGGTAAATTCCTGCTAAAAGATGAGGCAAAACTGATGGGAAACTTTACAATGGATGGATCAGGCTGATACATTCAAACCCACTGATCAATCTTAATGTCACAAAAAAGAGAGACTTCAGGTATCCTGTACCCACTGAGGGAATATAGTAGGAATTAAACAGCACTATCAAAAGTAAAACCTGAAATTGTCTGTGCCAGGCTCAAGGTCTCACTACCAGTTCACAGAAAATATGGGGAACAGAGGAACATGTCAAAACGATACCGTGGAGATAAGAATCGACCAACTGGAATGTGGGACATCCTTCAGGCCCGAAGACCTGATTTTTTCAACAAGTAAATTATAAGGATAAGAAGAGCAAGAGGGTTTCTCTATAGATTAAAAGAAATTGAAAATACCCAGTATATAATCCCATCTTTAATCTTTAATCTATAATCTTTATTTGTATCCTAGCTCAAAAAATTAAGAAAAACTATTAGATTACTTAGGACACTTGAATATACTGGATAGCAAGACTAAAGAATGATTTACTTATGAATCATTTATTTATAGTTGTGATAATGATATTGCGATTATGTTAAAACTAAAAAGCTATTATATCTTAGAGCTATGTACTAAAGTATTTATAGATGAAATGATGTCTCTGGGATTGGCCTCAAAATAATAATAGTACAGAGGGTTAGAATGGGTAAGGTACAGAGTAAACAAGATCGACCAACAGTTGATATTGTTGAAGCTGGGTGATAGGTAAATGAGATTTCATCGTACTATTCCCTCTACCCTTGTATACTTAGAACATGTCCATAACAGAAAATAAAAAAGTAAAAAAATAAATTAAGCCGACCCGCTCAGTCAGTTGGCTAGTTTTGATTTCAGCTGTCCCTGAATTTAATTTTGGATTGTGGAGTATGCTCTTGAAATCACACAGCTAGTGACTGGAAGGGCTAGGATGCTAATTCACATATGTCTGTCCCAAAGCTCAAGGTCTTAACATCTGACTCTATAGAATTTGTGTCCCTCTGTGGCTTAGACTATTGTGGGATTGTTTAGATTGAGGGTTCATAGGGTTTTACAAGCAGTCATAAGATAAACTGGGGCAAAAGCAAAAGAAGAACCAAAATCAGAACCGAAACATCAGAGTTGGTCTTCCTCTGAAGGAGGGAAAGGCGAGAAGATGGGAAGACTGCATACCTCCTCCTAGACCTTGTTGGGCCTTTCTTGTTGCACCAGCCTGGGTTTTGGATTGAGAGAGACACAGTACTAGCTTTGAGTTTACCACTTTGTGCCTCTGTTTCTTCAACCAAACTCATCTGGTTGTTGAGAGGATCACGTAAGCTGTAAATGTTTATTTAGAAAGCAGAGCATATCGTTCACGGAAATCCTAAGAATACGGAAGCTGGGCTGGGGATTGTGTTTGGAAGTTCCTTATGGTCTAGACGCCCCTGTCTCGCCCCAGCCCTAATACATTCTCCAGCACTTTTTCCAGGACCTGGGGGCGGGCTTGCCCAAGTTTAGAATTACCATGTAGCCTCCCTGAGGAGGATCAGGCCTCTAAGGGTGGTAATTTTCCTATCTGGCCATGTTTGAGTTTGTTACATGGCTTGATAGCCAAGGGTAGCTGAAGAAAATCCTCCTGAAGGGGGTCCACTGAAAAATCCATCCAGATAGCTGGAGGCTAACTTTAACTTTGCCATCTTTGAGATTGAAGGGTGAAATTGTTTATCCTTTCTGAGGGAAGCACCACATTTTCTTTTCCTTCTACCCCGTTTACCTCTTAACCCAAACCCGCCCCCCTTTCCTCACTAAATCTCAAGAAACATAGGGTTCCATCCTGGCATGGTTCTTGTCATGAGCCTTTTGAGTTCCTGGCAGATGCATTGGTTGAATCACTTGGTCACCTGGGAAGTATGTAGGAGCCACACTCTGGTCTTTGATTCCTGGGTGTCCAGCTCACTTTCCCCCACTGCATGTGACCTGTTCCACTTGCTGGGGGCTTGGGTGTGAGCTGCTGGCCCAGGGAAGCTCAGCCAGAGGGAGCCCTGATTTACGAACTGTCCGGATTTAACTGAGGCTACAGCACTTTTATTAATAGAACATGCTGCATTTCCTTTTTATAAAAATATGAAGATCATTGCACTCAGGAAAATGCCTGGTGACTTTCTGTGTTTAGGGCATGTTCATCACCAGGCTAAAATTAAAAGTGAAGTCAGGCCCTTCTTGAGTCTATTTTTAACTGAGTTTAGCATATGAATGTGAACGTGAAGTCTTTCTTTAGATCTCCCTTAACTCAATTACTTACTTATGCCAAGCATCCCGCCTGGAATTCCTGAGCTGTGCTGGGTCCACCGAGAGTGGGAGGCCCAGAGGGGAGTTAGGGACAGCTAGCCATCCTCTGCTGTCTGAGTTGCTGGGTCTTCACCCATCCCAGCTTTACTTATTCTGAAAGGTTAAGGAGGCGTTCGTCATTATACTAAAATCATAATAATAGTGATAATAATAATGACATGAGAGAAAAAAACAATCAACCAACCAACTTATGCCAGCCCCTAATTGGTACATATTTTTCTGGGGGCTCCAACTTAGAAGCAGCCACTTGGGTGGAAGGGGAGACCCCGGATTTCAGAGAAGATGGTGTCATTCAGGCAGAAAGTGCAAATGGCCCTGGCTTACCAGGGAGACTTGGGGCAACAGGTGGAGGGAGGGAGAGGGAAAAAAAGTTAGCAAGTGTCATTCCTGTCCAGAGAGTTCCCGATGAGTGATGAGAGTGCTGGGGAGAACTTTCAGAAACCCTCTTAAATTCCCTCTTTGAAATCTTTTTAATGTCTGCTCTTTGATAACTGTGAAGGGGGGGGCAGAGGGCAGAGTTGATCCTAACTCTTAAGATTCTTTCGCCTAAAGTTTCACTTGAAGGCAGGGACTGACAAAGGCTCTTTTTTGAACTTCTTCTTAGGGCAAGTTCCCTGCGGACATTCTTTGAGTAAGACGCTTAAAAAAAAAAAAAAAAGCCAGTTTATCATGATAATGCCCGGCCCTTGTTTTGTGTTTTTGAAAAGTGATTTTTAAAATGGTCATTTTGGGTGAGTATGTGTCAGTTGTGTCATTTTTCTCTGAACTTTCCTATGAATGAATATTAAGCTCGTGGCATCCTAAACCCCTTTAAGTTGTCTTTTTTTTTCTTTTTTAAGATTTTATTTATTTATTTGACACAGAGAGGGAGAGGCAGGGAGAGAGGGAATACAAGCATGGGGAGTGGGAGAGGGAGAGGCAGGCTTCCCACTAAACAGGAAACCTGATGCGGGGCTCGATCCCAGGACCCTGGGATTATGACCTGAGCTGAAGGCAGACGCTTAAGGACTGAGCCACCCAGGCGCCCTTAAGGTGTCATTTTTAAGCAGAGGAAAACTTCTATTTTTTTTTAGTCTGACAGCAAAGCCGTTGTTGAGGATAAGCAGAAGATTAACTTAAAATGCCAATTACTTTTGCTAATCCGCTGATGGTGAGGTTGTTTATGGCCGGAGAACTATGAAAATATTTCCAGATAGAATCTGAGAGGGGAGAACAGGAAACGGGTGTGTGTGTGAGGTTTCGGGGGTCACTGTGGTCCTTTTGGGGACTAGGAATGATATTTACCCAACAAGCACCTTCCACATACCACATTTTCTGTTAAAAGCAGTTAAAATGGGGACACCTGGGTGGCTCAGTCGGTTAAGTGGCTGCCTTCGGCTCAGGTCATGATCCCAGGGTCCTGGGATGGAGTCCCACATCGCTCCCCGCTCAGCGGGAAGCCTGCTTCTCTCTGCTTCTGCCTGCCACTGTGCCAGCTTGTGCTCTCTCCCTCTCTCTCTCTCTGACAAATAAATAAAATCTTAAAAAAAAAATAGGGCGCCTGGGTGGCTCAGTGGGTTGGGGCCTCTGCTTTCAGCTCAGGTCATGATCTCAGCGTCCTGGGATCGAGGCCCGCGTCGGGCTCTCTGCTCAGCAGGGAGCCTGCTTCCTCCTCTGCCTGCCTCTCTGCCTACTTGTAATCTCTCTCTCTCTGTGTCAAATAAATAAAATCTTTGAAAAAAAAAAATAAAAGCAGTCAAAATGAACTGTGATGTGTTTATAGGCCCCTACCATCTATCTGAAAAATCTCTTATGGGTTTTTGCCTACAGTTCAACAAACAATTTACTTCCTTCAATGATCTTTTTTTTTTTTTAAGATTTTATTTATTTATTTGACAGAGAGAGACAGCCAGAGAGGGAACACAAGCAGGGGGAGCAGCAGGCAGAGGGAGAAGCAGGCTTTCCTCTGAGCAGGGAGCCCAATGTGGAGCTCGATCCCAGGATTCTGGGATCTTGACCTGAGCTGAAGGCAGACACTTAATGATTGAACCACCCAGGTGCCCCAAAACTCTGTACTTTCACTCGGTTGCAGTAAATGTTAAGGGATGGGCTCTTCTAGCCGGATTGATATTTTTCGGCATGGCCAGTTAGTAAAGCAAAGTCGGGGTCGGGGTGGGGAAAGGTACGAGTCGCCGCAGTCCTTGAGCACTCTGACCGAAGGATGCTCTCTGGTTTCTGGGTAAGGCAGTTGCTTGGGACTTGGAGAATGGACAAACCCCTGCTAGACAGAGGTGCTGAAGTCAAAATAATAGGCTATGACTTTAAAACCATTCAATTTCATCCAAATTGATTATTCAGGTATTTTTGTCTTGGTTTTTGCCTGGACTCAACTTAGCTCTTTGAAACCTTTTCATTTCACCTTGGTTGGTTGTTCCTGTTAAGGACAACCTTTTTGTCTTGTTTTTTCCTTGCTTCAGCCTGAACCCTGAGGCAGTCTAAGGCTTTCATGTCTTGGAGTTTCAGGGTAGATCCAAGCATTGATCAAGATCACTGTTGTCTCTCTCTCGGGCATCGTTGGGGGTTACTTGGACCAGGTCGATGAGGAAGTGAAGAGTGTGGCACTTCCTTAAATTGTCCACTGAGGTGAGATCTGAGACTCAATTTCTCATGGCTAGACTGTGTTTCTTTAGATGGCATGCTGGTGTGTGGAAAGCCTCTGGCTTTGCTTCTTTCACTGTTACCATGATTTGTGGGATTGAGGTTAGGCTCGAATCCCTGCAGAGTTCCTCTCAGCTGGAGTTTGCTAGCACTGTGATGAGAGGCCTGCTAATTCCAGCTGCCAGCAAGGGCTTGCTCCTTCCCTGGAGACGGGGAGCCCCCTCGGAGAATATTCAGATATAATAGAACCACCCCTGTCGCACATTTTCTTTTGAATGCTCATGGTTTGTAAAAATGTGGCTTGTTCTCATAAATTCTTTGACATGCTTCCCTCTCTCCAGGTGTCATTTATAACAGCACTACTGTAACAACCCAGCAGGTAATTTTATTTTATTTTATTTTTTATTTTAAATTGAAGTAGAGTTGATTAAAGGGAAATTTTGAAAGAAAGAATAGTCACCAATAATCTCTTGTTTAGACTCCATAATTTGCCTATTTTGTCTCCACTGTTGAGTCATGTGCAGATATTGTGAAACACATACAATGCATTATAATCTGTTTTTTTCTCCTTAACAATGTACTGTAAAAATTTTTTTTGCAGCTGCATCATCTTCATAGTTTAATTTTCCATGACCATGCTTGATATCCACTAAACTGATCTACCAGAATATATCTAATTATTCACCAACTGATGGACAATTAGGATTCCCAATAATACAGTAACGGATATCTTCATGCTAGTAGCTTTGGAGTATTTCCCAGGAATGGGATTAGTAAGTCAAAGTGTATGAATATTTTTATTATTCTTGATACATTTGCCATATCGCTTTATCATAAAGTTGTACCAGTTCACAAAGTTAACAGTAAATCATGAGGGTATGAGTTTCACTGTGAAGCTCATGATGGTTTCATGAGAGGATATGAGAAAGGCTTTGCTGGGGTTTGAATCCCAATTTTGCTACTTGCCACCAGCTGTGTAAACTTGGGCAAGTTCTTTCAACTTGCTGTGCCTCAGTGAACTTCTCTGTAAAATGGGGATAACTGTTATCAGGAATAAGTTAATATTTGTATAGCTCCTAGAACAGTGCCTGTGCAAGTCTTACGCTGTGTTTGTTAAACACATCTCTCTGGTTCAGGATTTAAAAAAATAATAATTTAATAGCAGTGATTTATTTGTTAAAACTATTTTTACATATATTAACAGTATTTTTAAGAAGCACTCCTTTTTAATCTCTTTTTTTTGAAAAGGTAAATTTTAAATGCTAATATATGGAACTGATCAAGTTTGGTGAGCTTATTCATATTATGTAGGAAATTCTTAAGTTTTTATTTTTATTTATTTATTTATTTATCTATTTCACAAAGGGAGAGAGATCACAAGGAGGCAGAGAGGCAGGCAGAGAGAGAGAGGGGGAAGCAGGCTCCCCGCTGAGCAGGGAGCCTGATGCGGGGCTCGATCCCAGGACCCTGAGATCATGACCTGAGCTGAAAGCAGAGGCTTTAACCCACTGAGCCACCCAGGCGCCCGGAAATTCTTAAGTTTTTAAAAGAGAGTCCTGTATCCCTTTAGGATGGGGTCTGAAGGTCAGTAAGGGTTAGTGGGCCAGGAGGCACTGAGGCAAGCAGCGTGGCATCTCTGAGGAATTGTGCGTGCTTAAAATCAGGCCTCCCCCCTCAAGCTCTGGGGGCAAATGTGGGTATTTTAGGGCCAGTATTTGAGGCTCTTCTTCCTTCCCATTCGGTGACTGTTAATGTAGAATGCCAGTTTTGTTTTGTTTTGTTTTTAAAGATTTATTTATTTATTTGACAGAGAGAGATCACAAGTAGGGGGAGAGGCAGGCAGAGAGAGAGGAGGAAGCGGGCTCCCCGCCGAGCAGGGAGCCCGATGCGGGCCTTGATTCCAGGACCCTGAGATCATGCATGACCTGAGCTGAAGGCAGAGGCTTTAACCCACCGAGCCACCCAGGCGCCCTAGAATGCCGGTTTTGAAGCTGGGATGGTTTTTACCTGGGGAACAGCGTGGGAGGAGGGGGGCTCATCCCTGCCCCCCCTCAAGTGGCGATGCCCCGGGGCGCTGCGGGGGGCGGCGGGAGTGAGGCTTCGCCTGGACCCTCCAAGGCTGGCAGGAGGACCGCAGAAGTGGCAGAACTTGTCACGTTATGGCTGGATCAGCTTTCCTTTCCTTAATCCTGGTTGTTTCTGCTGAGCTATCCGAAGAGTTTAACCCTTGTGTGTGTTTCAAAACTAGAAGCCCGAGAGGGGCGCCTGGCTCACTCAGTCGACTCTTGATCTCAAGGTGGGAGTTCGAGCCCCACGTTGGGCATGGAGCCTACTTAAAAAAAAAACAAAAAAACAAAATCCAACCAAACAAAAAACAAAACAAAACAGAACAACTAGAAGCCTGAGGAATCTCAGCGAGCCCTAAAAGGGGAGGCTCCTCGTGCGCCGCATGTCACCTGCGCCGGGAGCCCGGTCCCCGCTCCGCAGAGACCGCCTCCCCTGGCTGCCTCCCGCCCTCTGCAAGCTTTCGGGGGTCGCGGGCTGAAAGCCCCAGGGCCAGTGCGGGGCGCCCTTGCCCTCTTGCGAGCTTCCCGGGAGCGCACGAGGAGGTGTGCGCGCCGCGCACTGGCTTCTGCAGCGTCCCCGAGGCTGCTCCGTGGACGGCTGCTGTCCCCTGCGTGGAGACTGTTCCGGTCCTGCGGGGTCCCGGCGACCCCCAGAGGGATGGTGGTCTCTTCTGGAGTGGGAAAGCGCCAGGGCTCCCAGTAGACTGGGATGTACCCTGCACCTGGACCCTTTCACTTTGTCAAACAACGCCTAAGACGTGCCTGTTCTACCTAGCCCGGTAGAACAGAGTAGGAGAAACCCCTCCCGGTCCCACTCTCCAGAATCAGCTGCTTTTTCTAGGCCTAAATTAGTTTTCTCTTTCTTTCTAGTTTTAACTGTAGTAGAATGTTCAATAGTGAAGCCTGCTTTTTTCACTTAACATTATTTTGCAAACATGCATACTGGTTGCATCATATAGCCATTCTCCTATTGGATATTTAGGTGGTCGGTTTTTTCATTTTCCTCTTTTTTTAAAAAAAATAGTTCTGTGGTAAGCATCTTTTTGCCCAAAGTGTTTTCCATATTAGGTTATAGTCTCATTATTGTAATTATTTGGGGCAAAGTGTGGGGCTATTTTTAAGTTTATCAATCATCTCTTTCAAATGGCTTTCTAAAAGGTTAGTACCAATTTTCACTCCTGCTAGCTGTGCTTGAGTATGTAGTCCACGCCAGCCTCACCAGCGCTGCTGAGAAGGAGAATCCTCAGGAGAGAGTGAGGCCAAGCCTACGGGTGAGGAGCGTTAGGTACTGACTGTGGAAGCCCGTGCTTACTACCACACCTGTCAGCAGTTTGAGGCTGTATCTTCCTGGGCGGGGACTGGACTGATATGGTTTTTAGCATCCCCTTACTTTCATGTTGCAATTGTTTGTTAAGGTTGCTGCCCATAGAGAAAGGGTTTCTCTTTTCAAGGGTGCATTTCAACCCTTGGGTGCATCTGGTCGGTGGCAAGGAATGCAGGAGTCGCTTATATAAAGGCATTAGTCTGCAAATGTACTGGAAGGGCTGGGTTTTATTTTTATTTTTATTTTTTTTAAGATTTTATTTATTTATTTGACACAGAGAGAGAGATTGCAAGTAGGCAGAGAGGCAGGCAGAGAGAGAGGAGGAAGCAGGCTCCCTGCTGAGCATGGAGCCGGATGCGGGGCTCCATCCCAGGACCCTGAGATTATGACCTGAGCCGAAGGCAGAGGCTTTAACCCACTGAGCCACCCAGGTGCCCAAGGGCTGGGTTTTAATAATAAGTGAACTGTTTGGATGATATTCACGGTTAAGTTGTTCATGGGCACTTCTTACATTCTATAGAATCCATTAGAGAACCTGTAACTATATCACCGTTCATTCTATGCCTAACCTTTATGTTCCTCCGGCTTTGCTTATAACAGTGAGCTCTTAAATCTAAGGCTGCTATGTTTGCCCTACTACTTTTGGGTTTAGAGCAGGATTCCAGTGTTCTTCGCTTTAAACAAGTTCTGAGAGTGTCTCCTTGAAATTATTGTCAATTTCCAGTCCATTTCCAGGTGATGGGCAGACTTGAATTACATAGCCTGTAACTAGACATTTGTGTCGTGACTGCATAAGCTTAATGATGTCTCCTAAGTCTTTGTGGATCACTTCGAAGCCCACTGGATTAATAGTGTTGAAGGTTTTTAATCCAAATAATTTTAATTGCATTCAGAAGCCTGCATATTAACAAGCCGGAAGTAAGGCAGCTTTGCATTCAGAGTGATACTGCTTTAATCTTTGAGCTACAGTACATGGCCTGGTATTTTTGAGGATGTTGATGGACTGTATTTTTTAGATTTTTTTTTAGTTCATTTTCATTGTTGGAGATAATTTAATTATCTGAAATAATTACATCTAAAGGTCATAAAATGATATAAGCCAATAACTTTAGAATTCTCCCCCCAGAGAATATGCCTGTTTTATATGGCAGGGTGTGTGTGTGTGTGTGTGTGCGTGTGTGTGTATGTACATTAGCTCTGTGTCCTTGCTTATAGAGAATATAGGAGGATCTTTAAGGAGCTTGCAACCAAGTTGTAGTGATAAGGCAAGGAAAGCTGACATAGCTAATGAATGTTTCAAGATAGGATATAATTCTGTATTCACAGTGTGTTGCTGATTGATGATGATGTTCTAAGGGTCAGCACTGTAGGGTACAGATGGTCTGAAAGGAGAAGACCAATGGGGCCCCAGTGTCTGGGTAAGACATCCTGAAGGGGTAGGATTGGAGGGGCCTTGAAGGAACGACAGATTTTGGGTGGGTGGAAGTGAAACTATTGAAGTTATATCCCAAGAAGACTCTGGTGGGATAAAGGAGATGAGGCTGGTTAAGAAAACAAGATTTTTATTGGCTTATGAAGGGTAAAAGGTTAGATAGGATAGTGGGTCCAGGTTTGGGAGGAGCCCAAAGTCAAGAAGAGAGGCTGATCCTTGAAACCACCACCACGTTGTCATCATCACCAACAGCATATTATTGGCAGCTAACCTCTGTTGTGTGCTGACAACATGGTTCTAAGGGCTTTACACATAACTTATTTAATTCTCAAACAAGCTTATGAAACAGGTAACAGTTACTATGTCCACTTTATAGAAGAGGGACTGAGACATAAAGAAGTAACTTCCAGCTGGTGGGAGGCAGAGTTGGGGTTTGGATAGACTGAATCAGGCAGCCTGGTTTCTTTCAGAGCCTGTGATCTTCACCATGAGAGGTCCTAATGAGATTGACATGGTCTCCCTTGGGTTGTGGAGGAGCCCAGCCTTTCAAGTCCGAGAGGCCCAGGCTCACATTCTGGCTCTACAACTTATTAGCTCTGACCTTGGAAGTTACTTCTCTGAACCTTGATTTCATTATTTATGAAGGAGGGATAATAATACTTCAGTGCTGTTGGGAGGATTAAATGAGATAACATACATCAATCACCCAGTAGAATGCCCCTCGGGGAGTAAGTGGGCAGGAAATGATAGCTACTGTGGGCTTATATTTCCCAAATATATCTTGGGCTATAAAGAGATCGCTAAGAAGAAGAAGAAGAAGGAATGGGGGTAACAGATGATTCAGGTAGAATTTACTTGGTGTCACTTGCAATAATAATTAGCCAACCCAGATACCGGATGTGGAATTCCTTCTTCTGGAGCATTCCAGGAATGGACTGTAAATTCCAGATGTTGTTCTGCATTGCTCCAAGAACTGACTGCATGTTTCTTTGGCCTCCAACACTTGGAGGGTAAAACCAGGACATTGCCATTGTACTGAAATTAAGCACAGGATCTGGTGCCAATTGTGCATTCCAGGGGCTGAAATCAGGATCCGCTGAAATGGGTGTCCTCACTCTGCCGCCTCCGTCTTCTGGTGGCGCCGACCACAGATAATTGCCCTGCCTCTCAGAGAGCAAGAGAGATACTTGAAAGTAGCGTGCTTAATAACTGTCTATAAAGTAAAACAATGCATGGGATAATTATAACTGAGACAGAGACATTTAAACAACACATTTAAGAGAAGAAAAAAACAACAGCAGAAGAAAAACTGCTCTAAGATGAAATGCTCATTAGAAATATCCCTCTGAGAGTTCATGGAGAAACAGTATTTAGTGCTTCTCATGTTGGAGGGCTTGCAAATTCCAGACTGTTCACGTGGTAGTTTTTTCCCTTTCTCTGTGGCATTCTGGGCTTATGGAGTTTTTCTTAACATTGTGTCCTCCAAGAATTTCAAAAGCCATGGTGCAAATGTCTACAAAGAAGAACAATTTCCTTTTCTGATTTTCCATTTTCTTGGTTGTGATAAACCTGTTTGTTCTTATCTCTCTGTCCTTGGTATCATCCAACCTGGCTTCCTTGGAATCACTGAATGTTTTTTGTTGCTCTTAATCCAATATTGGTTTTAAAATTTGGAGATGCAAGAAGGTATTGGGAAAAATAAAAGTTAAAAAAAAATATGTAGTATGTCAGGGCACCTGGGTGGCTCAGTGAGTTGAGAGTCTGACTCTTGATTTTGTCTTAGGTCATGATCTCAGGGTTTTGAGATCGATCCCCATGTTGGGCTCTGTGCTGGGTGTGAAAGCCTGCTTAAGATCATCTCTCTCTCCCTCTCTCTCTCCCCTTCCCTGCCTCCCTCTTAAAAATTTTTGGTATGTCTGAAAATGTGAAAATTTTTGTCAAAATCCCAGAGTTGCTGTAGAATTTTTAAGTTTTCAAATAAAGCTAGAATCAGATTGTTACTTGCAGATCTATTTGGTACTAAGTGGTATTTTGGAAAAGCTGGAGTATTGCTGATTGTTTAATTTTATAAATTTTCTTCCTTTCTTCTTCTTCCTCCTCTTCCTCTTTCTCTTCCTCTTCTCCTTCTTCTTCTTCCTCTTCCTCTTCTAGAAATTTATTTGTTTATTAATTTTAAAATAATTTCTATACCCAATGTGGGGCTGGAACTCATGGTCCAAGATCAAGAGTCATACACTCATCCGGTGCCCCTTATAAATTTTCTAAAAGGGATTTTTAGAACAGGGGCTCTTAAATAGTTGGGCCTCTGTTGTATGTTGCTGGTCTTCATGTAATGGATGTCTGTCCAAAGGTAATGAGGTCGATTTGGCTGGTATAGTAATGCCTTTCCAAATTGTTTTGCCTGAAGTAAAGGGTGCTCAGATCTTCTGGAGCTCACTGCTTCCCAGCCTGACCTATGGAACACTTCATTCCTAGTTCATTGAACTAAGAGATGTATTTATTGAACACCTACCATGTGCTAGAAGCTGTCATAGGTCCTGAGTGGTGAGTAGAACTGGTGTAGTCCTCATGGGTGGAGCCTATAGTCTAGTGAAAGAAACAGACATAAACCAAAAAGCATACAGATAACTATGAAAACATAAATTGAGATAAATAATATGAAGGAAAGAAAGGATTTCTTCCAAACCAAGGTGGGGAAATGGAACTGTAGGAATACTGAAAAGTTTATTCATACAAATCAGATTCCTATGGAAACCTAAACAAAGAGCAAAGATTAAAAATGATTATGCAAAAAAAATGTGTAGGTGTCAAGGCATTTAAATACATCATGTTGCCATTAATTGGCCCTGAGGGTGTCACTAAATGGAATTCTATTTCAAGACATGTTTGAGCTCACTGCCATTCCAAGACCATGAACAGTGAATCTTCTCCTAATCCGGTTTGCTTTAGTTAAAGCAGGCTCATACCCATGGCAATGTCACTGGGGAACAGACCCCCTGAGTCAGAGCCATCATAGAAAATGTCTGATTGAGTGACTTCTCCATTATTGTTCATTTCTGACAAGATGCGGTTTGATTCTGGAAAGCATCCTTGGGTGTGCAAGGCCAGAGTGATCTAGGTTCTGCTGCTAGATTTTTCGGTCAGTGAGCTTGGCTTCCCTGAGACTAGGAGAGGCAGCATATGAAGGGTTGAGCTTGATGACCTTAAGGAGATTTTTTTAGGATCAACTTTTATTTTTTAAGACACGCACAGTAGAGAAATGTTCCAGTAGAATCACTTTATACTTAATCAAGACATGGCATTTTTATGGTGTGATGCAGTAGGAGAACTATGTTGGGAGTCTGAAAGTTCCAGGCTCTCCAAGACCAGATGCCTGGAATGGATTCTTGGAACGATGTGGTTTCCTCTCATTCAGACCCAGCATGCAGGTGAGTTCATATTCCACTGCAGTCCTTGCTCAGAACAAGGAGGCTCCATAGCGCGTGAGCATGCAGGTTCTGGGTTTAAATCAAGAACATTCCACTAGGTAGCCATGTGCACCTGGGCAGGAAACATGTTCTTTCTTTCTTTTCTTTTCTTTTCTTTTTTTTTTTTAAGATTTTATTTATTTATTTGACACATGGAGAGAGATCAGGTCACAAGTAGGCAGAGAGGCATGCAGAGAGAGAGGAGGAAGCAGGCTTCCCGCTGAGCAGGGAGCCCGATGCGGGGCTCGATCCCAGGACCCTGAGATCATGACCTGAGCTGAAGACAGAGGCTTTAACCCACTGAGCCACCCAGGCACCCAGGAAACGTGTCCTTCTTGAGCCTCAGTTTTTGCATCTATAAAATGGACACTCCATTTCTCACCTGTACTCTTCCAGAGTTGGAGCAAGAATGAGGGGCGTATAAAGGGTTTGGCACAGTGCCTGGCACATAGTAAGTGTCCAATAAATGTTCATGGTCACTTCATTTTCCTTATTGATCATTATTATGGCTTCTGTTCTTGTGCTCTTTCAGTTGGGCATGGCACATGAGCCCCTCTGTCTTGGAATCCTGCCTGTGGTGCCTGCTTCAGCGGGTCACTTAGAAAGTCAGATCTGACTGTGGTGGGGGTGAGGTGGTAGGACTGGCAAGTGGAAGCAGAAGGCTGGAGATCTCCCTGTCTGCAGCTTGGTTGTTTTCTGTGAGTGGGCTTGGCCGAGGCTGGGAGGCAGGTCCGTCTTCCTCCAGCCCTGAGAGACTGACGCACATGCAGACGCATCACCCATCCGGGCAGACAGGCCCAGCCCGCAGATGGTTCATTTGGTGACTGTCATTCACAGCTCATGCCGTCTCATGCCAGAGGCAGACGGAGGGCATCTCCATCTCAATTTCGTCTCCAGACTGACCCTGCCCCCCTTCAGCTGCCTTGCTTGAAATTGCTGGAGAAGGGCACGGTAGGACAGCACCGTTCTAAAAAACAATGATATAAAGTAATTACAAACAATAAAATCCAGAAACTGTGAGTGGTGTGTTAGAGCTGGGCACCTGTTGTCACGCAGGCTGCCCTAGGGGAGAGCAATTAGTTTGGCAAAACCACTGGAATGTTCTTGGTGGGGGCGGAAGCTGGGAGTGGGTGGTGGGTTTGCTCCTTGGGTGTGTTGCCTCCTTCCGAGCAGATGGGCCTGAAAGAATTTCTCGAGGGAGGAGGGATGGCACCAGCCGGGGAAGGCCCGGAGGTCTGTTTTCCTGTCCAAATGGCCCATTCATAAAATGCCTCCTCTTCCCTCTCCAGATGGCACCGGCCACTGCCCAGTTTTTCCCCACCTCAGGGGTTCATGTCTCTCAAAGGGGGGAGGAGGAGTGCTGTCAGCTAAAAGGGGGGTAGGAGCCTCCGTTCTCCAGGCTCCATTCCTTTTACTACCCCGCTGGCGGGCTATGATAGATGGCTTTGGCCTCACTGGGTCGTGTGTTCGGCTGTGAGCCAGCATCTGCCAAGGGTGTCTGGCCAGCGGCAGGACTGACACAGTCAGTAACCAGCCGGGGCTCCGGGGCTCTGTCCCACAGCGGCTGTCACAGCAACAGCTCACCTAGGGCCGGGAGCCGTGGGCACTAGGGGGAGGCCCGATGGATCCTCCCCCCCGCTATGGCTCAGCTTGGGGACACAATCCCCTTTGCTCCAGCGTGGTCCACTTAGACCGGGGCGATCAGTAAGGCAGGGGGGAGGGGAGATGGGGGTTCTGGAGCATCGGTTTGCCCGGCAGCTACATGCGAGGGAGAGCTGCATCCCCACCTTTTCTCTCGTCCCTCCCGTGTACTCCCCACCGCTGTTCCCCTTCGCTTTTCTCTTTCCACGTCTCTCTTGCAAGCTGTGTCTCTGATTCTCTCTCTGAATTCTCTAATTGTAGATGTGATTTGTTAAAAGTCATGATCAATCTCGACTCCGTGTGCCTGTTTCTGTCTGAGGGCAGTTGCTTGATGGGAGGGAAGCAGGGTACCTCTCAGTTCCTCACGGACCATGTAGGGATAGCCCTGGAGTAAATGCAGACGGGATGCTTCTGCTGAAGGCATTTCACTCCCTTGTCAGGGCTGCTCCAGGAGCTGGTGACAGAACTGGCCCCACACCCTGGGAACACAGGGAACACACGCTCTCCCTTCCCTGTCTGCCCCCACCCCCCCCCCCCCCCAGCCGATACTGGCAAGGAACTCTTGGTCCACCTACTTCTTACTGTTGGATTCGGCTTCCAGAGGCCATAGGGAGAGATTCAGATGTCTGCATTCATCATTTTATTGAGCGCTTTATATTTAAGGATGGGGATCCCCAGGCTGTGCTGTATTTTTAAAGACAGTGCTCGTTAAAACAAGGAACGCTCTCTGCTAATCCTGTCTGCCTTCGGGTCACCTGCATGAAGTATCAGTGAAGTTGAAATTATTTTCACAATTACCTTTAAGGAGGATAAAGACAAACCTTGGAAGGTGATGTTGGCTCCATCAGCCTCGGAGTCAGTCTCAGGAGCTCATCACAATGCTTTTTGAACTTTTTACTTTGAAATAAATTGGCTTACAGAAAATTCGCAAAAAGAGCAGAGTTCCTGTATACTTTCCACCCCTGTGTTCACATCTTACATAACCACGGTACTTTTATCAAAACCAAGACAGGATCACACCTTGCATCTAATTGTTGTGTCTCCATCCTTCCCTCCAGTGCGTGACAATTCCTCAGTCTCCCCTTGTCTTTCATGACCGCGACACTTTTTGGAAGAGCCCTGGCCAATCACTTTTGTAAATAAGGGTCAGCCAGCTTTTTTGGTCAAGGGCCAGGTAGTAAATACTTTCAGCTTTGCAGGCCACGTGGTCTCTGGTGGGGCTCCTCAGCTTTGCTGTCTAGCACAAAAGCTGCCCGAGACAGTACGTAGTTGATTGAATGAGCACGGCTGTGTCCCCAGCATTACTTCATTTTTTGAAAATAAGCAAAGGTCCAGATTTGGCTGCAGTTTGCCAACCTTGTTGGAAAAAGACCTTAGATTTGAGTTTGTCTCATGTGTTCTCATGATTAGGTTGAAGTTTTGCATTTTTAAGAAAGAATTCCACAGAGAGGATGTGCATCACTTAATCACTTGGTTGAGATGGTGGTAACTGTAAAGTTAGAAGGCGTTTCTTTCCTTCCTCTGTAATCAAGTATATGTCAAGGGAGATCCTCTAAGATTATGCAAATGCCCTGTTTTTCCTGAAACTCACACTTGCTAATTTCAGCACCCCTTTCTGTAGCTTGCCTGCAACAGTTATGACTGGAGTGTTCCAATGGTGAATTTCTGTTCTACTCATTTCTTCTGTATTTATTAATTGAAATTCTTCCGTAAGGAAGAGCTGTTCCTTCTCCCCCATGAATGTATTCATCAATTATTTATATCTGTATGGACTCATGGATATTTCTTTTCTTTTTTTATTATGATGATCACCATTTTTGAAGCGGCTGCCAAATGTCATCTCTTTTGGACTTCTGGGACACCCTCTTGATTTCATAGTTGGCTTTATTCTAATTACAACTCTGTGGGCGTCCGGTAGCTTCAGACCCAGTAGGTCTGCATTTCATTAACTTGTTAATGGCAATAGGCCGTTGGCCAAAGCCCTGGCCAAGTTTAGACTCCCCTGTCTACCACACAGCTGGTGAGTTGCACTGGGAGGTCAGCCTTAGGGCTACAGGAGCCATAGGGAGCTGGTAATTGATTTTTGTTAATCTTTTGGGTGGAAGAGGAGTTTGTAGTATTTTCTGGTACATGCTAGGTCAGGTTTAAATTGTGAGTGTGGTCGAGGTTATTAGTTCTCCCTTTCCTCTTGTTCTTTAAGAGCTTTCTTTTAGGAAAAAAAAAGAAAGAAAAAAGAAGAGCTTTCTTTTGATTCTACTTGTTGGGAAACTTTGTTTACAGGTGAAAAACCTTGCTTAGGTGCAGAGTTTAAAGTAAATAGTTTCATTGCTTTTGTATGCATGTTCCTAGATTAAAGTAAAATGTTAGTTTAAATGGCTCAGTAGAAAACCAAACAGATTTCCAAAAGAGAAGCCTTCTGATTTGCTCTTAAGCGTACAATGAATATGCTGAGTCATCTTTCTAAAGTAGGAGAAATTTCTGTTATTCCCTATAATTAAAATTATTTCTTTAGTGACCATATGGGAGATTAGGGGAATAGCCAGTGAGTTTGGCTCTTCCATTTTTGTTAGCCCTGTAGGTGCTTTTAGAAAATGTCCTTAGGGCTCTTTGGTCAATGATGATAGAAGGAAGAGAGAAAAATCAAGGCACGTTCTGTGGCCATGAACAGGGTTGTATTCCTTACTTCAAAAGATTTTTTAACTAGTTAACGTTTGGAGAAAGGGTGAGTAAACCCACTAGGCTTTAAAAAAAAAATTGTAGAAAGATTTCTCCTACAGTGTCAATTAAGGAAAAAACAAAAACCAAAAAGAATTGTCATTTGCCCAAGACATTGTTAGAGTCAAAAAAAGAGAGAGAGAGAAAGAAAAAGAAAGAAAGAAACTGGGAAACTGGAACTTCTGAATTCACTAAAACAGAACCTCATTACCCACAGCATCAATTCTCCCTTCGTTAGGGTACAACTGTGTGTGCTACAGAGTCCTGTGGACGTTCAGGCAGGTTCCAACCAGTAATGGAGAAGAGGCATCCAAAACTTTGGCATGCTATTTCTACATAATTTGTTCATCTCGTCCAATTGTAGAATTGGGTGAAAAGCCGAGATATTAATACTTTTTGTGTAATTCACAAAAAGGAATCATAGACGTTTTCACTATGTGTTTATTTCACTATCTGTGAAGCAGCCTAATAAGTAGTTTGAGTCAGATGTAGATCTCTTGGAGCTCAGGGCCACCAAAGCAATCACTCGCAAAAAGTAATGTGAGAGAGACAAGAGGGCTGCTGGGATATCTGATGATTGTGGTAGATCCCAGCATCTTGAAAAGTGAGTAGATTGACAACAGCTCTAGCCCATGTTCCCAGATCTGCTTCTCGGAGCCTGAAATGCAGCGGTGACTTCATTTGTGAACTGTTCGGTCATTTGTCAGGGTGCCTGGGTGGCTCAGTTGGTTGAGCGTCCAGCCCTTGGTTTTGGCTCAGGTTAAGATCTCAGGGTTGTGGGATCAAGCCCTGAGCTTTCTGCTCAGCGGGGAGTCTGCTTGAGATTCTCTTTCCCTCTCCCACTGTCCCTCCCCCCAACCTGCACGAGTGTGCTCCCTCTTTCTCTCTCTCTAAAGTAAATAGGTAGGTATATAGATGAGAAAAATCTTAAAAAAAAAGTATGGTCATTGGTAAAAGGGGTGATCAGATCAGCTGTTGGCCTGGGAAAGACGTCGTGTGGGCCTTTCGTGGAAGCTCAGCCCTTTCACACATGACCTTATGGATTCGTTGCCGTCCTGTCCTTGGCGGGCCTGTCAAAAAGAAGTTATTTCGAAAGCCTGTTGCTGATTGTACATTTCATTCCACCAACTGCTCCATGCGTTTCATGTAGCTGCTGGAGGCCTCTGCGATAAGAGTGGAAACTGATGTACTGCCCTTCAGAGAGGGGGGTGAGCTATTTTCGACTTGGAGACTGGTGACAAACCTGTCTTCTGTCAGGTCAAACTCGCAGGGACTTTCTTGTTTTCTGTCCTCTGTTGACAGCTGTGTCTGTGTTCCGAATGGTCATAGGGTAGCTGAAAGATAGCTGTGGCATTTAAGCACCTAGATAGGAAGGGGTGATGGAATGTATTTTTCTTTGCTATTTTAGTTAGCAAGTCCCTAGTAGTCCATAGTGAGAGGTGAAGAGGAGGGACCTCTGGGAGGGCGGGCAGGAAGAGACGCCAGCTTCAGGTTTAGCATGGATAGAGGGAGAGACATTTCTACTATGGGTGACTTTAGTGCCCGGAAGGGAATGGCTGGAAGGGAAATGGAAATAAACATAGAATAAACATAGAAATAAACAGTGGCCTTGGGTGGGGGAAGATATGGAGGTAGGATGGAGATAATGAGAAAGGTGGAGCTATTTATTTTTTTGCATGTTGTATAAAACATAAATTATAACTCTTGCCCCGAAAATTGCACTTAATTATATAATACATAATGTGAGAGTTTGTTTTAAAAACACAGTGGTGCAGGCTACTGCAGTGAGAGGTCTTCAGTGCTCAGCTCTACTTAACAGGAACGTGCACATCGTTCTGGTGGGAACTGTTTTAAATGCAGACCGAATTCCCAGCGTCATGTGTCCACATTTATTAGCCATGGAGCCTTGACAAGTTCTTTATTTTCTTCATCTGCAAAATCGAGTCAGGTCAGCCCGCCTACCTCACAGGACTGTTGCGAGGGTCCATGTTACAGTGTTATACTATGTTGTCAGGGCTCTTTAGATATTTTTTAAAACCTATAATAGGAACTTGGCGGGGGGCGGAGTATCACATCCAGACCTTACTTCCCTCTATTTATTTAAAGTAGCTAATGGTTCTTTCCCTCACCTCTCCTTTATTGATGGTCATGGCTTCCTTTGAGATTCTGATGAAAGTATGGGTCTCCTACACACACACACACACACACACACACACACACACATTTAGCATAGAATGTCGGAGATTCACTGTTTGAAGTGTAGCTCTGAGTTGCTGATTTGAAGGTGGTTTTCTTTTTTGGGAATTTCAGCTTGATCTGAGAGAACTAGGTTTTTGCAGATGCCTAACATTTGAAATTCTCTGCTCGTATGCATTTTTCTAGATCATTTATTTTTCCAGTGGAAGGAAGTGTATCCCAGTTCAAGCTCATTGTTTTTTTAGTACGGCCCCGGTTCAGCTGCAGATAGCAAGATTGTAAACTTGAGTAAAGCAAGACTGTGAATTTAACAAAAGGAAAAGCTGAGTGAATCATAGGGTACCAAAAGTAGTTAGATATTAAAAATATATAAATTAAAGGCACTCAAATCATGTTTCCTTTCCAAACCTCAAAAATGTCATAGCTACCCAGAAGGTTCACACTTTTTTAGTGATGAGCCCAATCAGTGCGATTTAAATCATCCGTGATATATTTATAGCTGAATGATTAAGTTGGATGATATGACAAAACACTTAAATTGTATTTATGGTCATTGATGGTTTTACGCATTATTAGAGAGGCGCATAGTTACACCAAATTAAAGGGAGACATCTGATCCAGACATCAGTTCAGTAATTTCATGGGAAAAAATAAATCTAAATGAGCAAAAAATGTTGTGGTATTAACTCCAATGTGATGGTATTACAAGTTTCCCCAGTTAATTAGTAACACATATTGTAGAACAAATGTTTGAAACAGAAATCTCATGTTTTTGTATAACAGAAAGAACCCTTTACTAGGAGTTGAGCTGGGAGTCAGCCCTGCCCCCCCACATTGCTGTGTGACCTTGGGCAGATCAGCAGCACCACTCTGGAGCTGTGACCCACAAGGAATGAGATTGCATCCCTCGTGGGAGAGATTTATTGCAGTGCTAACATTTTGTGACTTAAATCTAATTGTGTGATGGTTGCTTTTGGGAAAAAAAAAAAGTTCCATCAACATTAGCCTACATATAGAAAAGTGGCCAAACTGTACGGGCAGAGCTCAGGGAATTTTTACCCTTCTGAAGAGCCCTGGAATAAGCAATAAAATGTTATCAGTATTCTAAAAGGTCCTGCTTGTTGTCTGTAGTTCTTGAGGGCTACTCCTAAATGGAGAGAGAGAGAGGGAGGGAGAAAGAGAGGGAAGGAGAGGGGGAGAGAGAGAGGAAGGGAGAGAGAAGGAGAGAAGGGGAGGGAGAGAGAGAGAGGGAGGGAGAGGGAAGAGGGGAGAGAGAGGGAGAAGGAGGTGGGGAGAGAGAGGGAGGCAGGGATGAAGAATGAGAGAGAGGGAGAGGGAGAAGGAAGGGGGAGAGATGGAGAGGG